>CAUYQG010036863.1:0-15434 GCA_963574415.1 Tarsius wallacei | reverse complement strand
TTTGCTGCAATCTCACCTTCACCATGCCTAAGTATAATTTTTGCTGTCAAATGCCATCATCCATCTGTGCATCTATTATCTCATTTAAAGAAGGAACATTCTCAAAGCCTATGCACACAATCCTTCAAAGTTAGGGAAGGTCCATCAAACAGGATCCATGGGGCTTTGCCTCCATCATGGCCGCATTTGGCTGGAGCCTTTCTCACAGTCGGCATTTTTCCTGTTTTTAGGTCCCTTTTACCTTACTCTTTTCAGGGATTGCGGCTCCCGGAACCCACACCATTTGAAACCAAGGCAGAAAAGTGGAGCAACAGATCTGATCTCTGTGACAAGCAGATCAACTACTCAGAGGTTGACTGTGACCCAGAGGGAATATTCTGAAAGCACAAACTTCGGAGGGATATGACAAGTGCTGAGTCTCAGGCTCTCCATCCCCTACCTGTTCCAACCTCGGGACAAAGGATGTGGACAGAAAAGGACTAGGAAGAACTCCAAAGAGATCAGTGGCCTGTTTCAAAATAGAACAAATCCAGAATCTGGATAAGGAAAGAATAGGGGACTGAGCCAACATCAGAAAGGAAAACCTCTCCCACTGACACTGAAAAATGTAACTAAAGAGAAAAGCAAGATATTTGTTATAAATGAGGAATATCTAACATATGACCACTGGTAATTTCAAGTGTAACAAAGAGAAAGCTCTGAAAAATCAGACCTGGGAGTCCAAACAATAGAAGTCACCAACAACTGGCCCCAGAATATGACAGAGATTAGGGAATGGGTAGAAGGAGTGAATTAGACTCAAGAAAGACAAGACGCAACACTGAAAGAACTTGTAACAGAGATTTGGGCAGTAAACAGTTTCATCCAGGAAATAAATAACAAGATGACAAGCATGGAAAGCAAAATTAATCTAGCATAAATAAAATCTCAGAACTTGAAGACCAGAACACGGAATTAACCCAATCTGTAAAAAATATAGGAAGAAAACTTGGAAAGAAAGAACAAAGTCTACAAGCGATGTGCAATTATATCAAAAGGCTGAACCTACGCCTGATTGGTATCCCACAAGAAGAAAGGGAAAATAGAGAACAACTTGGAGGAAGTATTCCAGGAGGTAATCCAAGAAAACTTTCCCCATCTGAACAGAGATGTGACCAGTCAAGCACAAGAGATACAAAGAACCCCCACAGACATCAAATGAGATGACCAATCCCTAGACATATAGTAATTCACCTACACAAAGTAGGCACAAAAGAAAAAATCCTAAAGGCAGCAAGACAGAAAGGTCAGACTACTTACCGGGGAAAACCAATCAGAATAGCAGCAGACCTGTTGGCAGCAACACTACAAGCAAGAAGAGACTGAAGTTCAATATTCAAAGACCACAAAGATTAACAATTTAAACGAAGAATTTCCTACCCAGCGAAACTCAGATTAATCAGTGAAGGAGAATTAAAATCCTTCCCAGATATCCAATCACTAAGAGTTTATGCAGCTTCCAGACCACCTTTACAGGATACACTTGAAAAGATATTAAGCAAAGGAAGGAAAAAAAAAAAAAAGAATGAGCACACACTTCCCAAGAGAACAGCAGAGCACAGAATCAACAGAGAATACAGCACAGCAACAAACTTGAAAACACACACATACATCACACCAAAGCTAAAAGAAAACAAGTAAACAAAGAAAAAAATTTGTAAAAACCTCATGACAGGGATAAACAATCACATTTCAATAATCAACCTGAATGTGAATGGACTAAATGCACCACTGAAAAAACACAGATTGGCAAACTGAATTAGAAATCATGACCTAGCTGGGCTCGGTGGCTCAGCCTGTAATCCTGCGTGTTAGGAGGCTGAGATGAGTGGATTGCCTGAGCCCGTGGGTTCGAGACTCGCCTGGGCAAGTTGGCGAGACCTCATCTCTACAATAAATTTTAAAAAAAAATCAGCCGGGTGTGGTAGCGCATGTCTGTAATTCCGACTACGTGGAAGGCTGAGGTGGAAGGATCGCAGGAGCCCAGCTGGTTGAGGCTGCGGTGGCCGGGAGCAGCCACTACACTCCAGTCTGGGTGACAAAGTGAGACTCCAAATCAAAAAAAAAAAAAGAAAAAGAAAAGAAATCATGACCTAAATATTGGCTGTATCAGGAAACTCATCTCACCACAAGGGATACACAGACTCAAAGATAAAGGATGGAAATTGAGTTTCCAGACAAATGGATCACAAAAGAAGGAAGGAGTCATGGTCTTAATATCAGACAAAACAACCTTTAAGCTGTCAAAAACTTAAAAAGACAAAAGAACACTATATAATGACATAAGGTTCAATTCATCAACAGGAAATATCCATCTTAAGCATATATGCACCCAACACAGGATCACCAGCATTTATAAAGTAACCACTAAGTAAACTAAAAAAGATAAAAGATACTGACTCTAAAACTCTTTTTATAGAGGTGTCTTGAATAACCCACCTACAGCCCTAGATAAATCAATGAGGCAAAAAATCAACAAGGAAATCCAGAACCTAAACTTGACACTTGACCAAATGGACTTAATAGATACCTACAGATGATTCCACCCAATAACCACAGAATATACATTCTACTCATCACTACATAGAATGTACCCCATGATTGATCACACCCTTGGCCATAAATAAAGCATAAACAAATTCCATAAGGTGCAAATATTGTCATGCACCTTCTCAGACCACAATGGAATAAAAATAAATATTGACACCAACAAAATTTTCCCAAAATCTCACAAAGATATGGACATTAAAGCAGCATGATGCTGAAAAACTACCAGGTCAACACTGCAATCAAAGAAGAAATTAAGAGATTCCTGGAAACAAATGAAAATGAAAAAACATCTTACCCAAACCTCTGGGATGCCATGAAAACATACCTAAGGGGTAATTTATATCTCTAGAGCACACATCAAGAAAATGGAAAGATTACAAGCTGAGAGCCTAATAAATCGCATAAGGAAGCTAGAAAGAGAAGATCACCAAAACCCTAACTTTAGCAGAGGAATCCAAATAACCAAAAAGAGCCCAAATACAGGCATAGAAGACATAAATATCATAGAAAACATCAACAAAACAGAAAGCTAATTCTTTGAAAGAATTAAAAGATTGATGGATCCCATAACCAGAAGGACCAAGAAAAAGAAAGAAAAAGCCCAAATAAACACAATCAGAAATGCAAAAGATCAAATCACAATTGACTTCGAAGAAATACAAAAGATTATCAGAGATTACTATATATGCCTATATGGAAACAAACTTGATAACCTAAATGAAATGGAGGACTTTCTGACACCACACAGCCTCCCCAGGTTGAAAAAAGAAGACACTGAGACGCTAAATAGACCAGTAACAACCCAGAAAATTGACACTATCATAAGAAAACTACCTCCAAAAAAAGCACTAGACTGGATGACTTTCCAGCAGAATTCTACAAAACATAAAGGAGGAGCTGAACCAAACCTATTAAAAGTACTACAGGCAATTGAAGAAGATGGAATTCTCCCCAAATCATTTTACAAAGCTAACATCACAATGATACCCAAAATGGGTAATGATTCAACAAAAAAAGAAAACTACAGGCCAGTATCCCATATGAACATAGATGCAAAAATCCTCAACAAGATTCTAGCATATTGGATCCAAAAACACATCTAAAAATCATCCACCATGACCAGGTAGGCTTCATCCCCAGGATACAGGGCTGGTTCAACATTTGCAAGACCATAAATGTAATGAATACATCAACAGATGTAAAAATAAGAACCACATGATTATATCATTAGATGCAGAAAAAGCTTTTGATAAAATCCAGATTTCTTCTTGATAAAAACCCTCAAACACCTAAGTATACAAGAATATACCTCAAAATAGTAAGTGCCATCTAAAAAAACCATAGCTAACATATTGCTAAATGGACAGAAACTTGAAACATTTCCCCTGAAAACTAGAACAAGACAATGCTGCCCACTCTCACTCTACCTGTTCAACATTGTGCTGGAAGTATTAACTAGGGTCAATTAGACAAGAGAAGGAAATCAGGGGTATCCAAATAGGAAATTAAGTTATTCCTCTTTGCTGAAGATATTATCTTATACCTCAAAAATCCAAAAGAATCAGTCAAAAATCTGCTTGCACTGATAAAGGACTTTGGCAGAGTCTCAGAGTACAAAATAAATGTGCAAAAGACAGTTGCATTCCTATACACCAATAACAAGCAGGCAGAGACCCAAATTAAAAGCACAATCCCATTTACAATAGCCACAGAAAAACGAAATATCTCATTGTCTTCCTAACCGGAGAAATGAAAGACTTTTACAATAAGAACAACAAAACACTACTCAAAGAAATCCAAGAAGGCACAAACAAGTGGAAAAATATTCCATACTCATGGATAGGAAGAATCAACATTCTTAAGATGTCTATCCTATCAAGGGCAATTTTCAGATTCAATGAAATATCCATTAAAATACCAACATTATTCTCAGACCTGGAAATGACAATACAGAAATTCATATGGAAACATAAGCCAACACAAATATCCAAAAGAATCCTTAGCAAGAGAAACAAAGCAGGGGGTATCACACGTCCAGACTTCAAACTTCACTATAAGGCTACAATAATCAAAACAGCCTGGTATTGTTACAAGAACAGGCATATAGACCTATGGAGCAGAACAGAGATTCCAGAAGCAAAGCCCCAATTTCTCAACCAACTCATCTTTGACAAAGCCTCCAGCAACAACCACTGCGGAGAGGAGAACCTATTCAGTAAATGGTGCTGGGAAAACTAGCTGATCACAAGCAGAAGATTGAAACAGGACCTCTACCTATCACTATACAAAAAAATCAACTCTAAATGGATAAAAAACCTAAATGTAAAATCTCTAACTATAAGATTATTAGAAATTGCAGGAGACAACCTTTTGGAAATTGGAACTGGCAACCAATTCCTGATCAAAACCCTAAGTGCTCATACCATGAGAAATAAGAAAGACAAATGGAACCTCATCATACTGATGAGCTTCTGCAAAGCAAAATAAACCATCAAGAGAGCAGAAAGATAGCCCACAGAATGGGAAATAATATTTGCCAACTGTATATCTGACAAAAGCCTAACATCTGGGATCTACAAGTAACTCATATAAGCCAAAAGGAAAAAAACAAACAGCCCCATCTAAAAAGTGGGCAAAAGACATGAATGGACACTTCTCAAAAGAAGATATACGGATATACAGGCAACCAATAGACACATGAAAAAGAGCTCAGCCTTATTCATATCAGAGAAATGCAAATCAAAACCACACTGGGATACCACCTAACCCCAGTAAAAATGGCTATCATTAATAAAACAAAGAACAACAGATGCTGGCGAGGATGCAGAGAAAATAGAACGCTTCCACACTGCAGGTGAGAATGCAAACTAGTGCAACCTCTTTGGAAGACAGTGAGGTGATTTCTTAAAGAACTCGAAATTGACCTTCTGTATGACCCAGCAATCCTTCTACTGGGAATATACACAGAGGAACTCAAATCATTCTACAAAAAGATACCTGTACGAGCATGTTTGTTGCAGCTGTATTCACAATAGCAAAAACATGGAACCAACCATGCTGTCCATCGAAGCTGAACTGAATTTTAAAAAATGTAGTACATATACACAATGGAATATTAGGCAGTCATAAAGAAGCACAAACATATGGATTTCACAGCAACTTGGATGGATTTAGAGTCCAACATACTCAGTGATCTATCATAAAAATAAAGAACAGAGAACCACATGTTCTCACACATAAGTGGTCCTTGAACAATTATCAAAATACTTTAAGAAAGGCATTGACAGTAGTGGGAAACTGCCAGGGGAGGAGGGGTGGGATTGGCAGTTGAGGGAGACTGCTAGGGGAGGGAGGGGCACACATCATCAACACGGGTAACTGCATAATGAACATTTGTATACCTAACCCTGTACCCCAAATCTTTAAAATAAAATAAAATAATTTAAAAGAGGGAAAAAAGGTATCATAAATTTAAAAAGATACAGAAGGATACTACAAAATAAAAGGTTCAATTGGTCAACAAGAAATATCCATCCTTAACGTATATGCATCCAACACAGGAGCACCAGGACTTATAAAACAACTGCTTGTTAGCCTTAGGTATGCCATTTTAGACAGTCCCAGGATGGAAACTTACCAGTTGAACAGCGACTACAGAATGCATCCAGTTGAGCAGCAGCTAGCTATCTACAAGACTTCTTCCTTGGTTACCTCCTCCTTAGCAACCAACTAACCAGTTCCCTTTCCCCAGACCCCTATACATTGCCCTGAGTCTGTAAGTGGGCAGGCTTCAGTTTTTCTGGAGTCCTTCTCCGCGTGTTTTTAATCCTTGGAATAAATCTGTCTTGCTATAAATTTCCCTTAATCTGTAAGCAGGCGGGCTTCAGTTTTATCTGAATTCCTGTTCCGCAGGTTTTCTTCCTTGGAATAATAAAACTGTGTTGCGTTGCTGTTGAGCTGCCTGTCTCTCATCTCTCTTTTCCTATCTGCTCATTTTCTTGACCTAATATTTGGTGCAATAACTTGCTTATTAGCTAGAATGGATAAGGCAGCTATAAATCTAGTTAATTATGAAAAAAATCAAAGAAATTTCTCAAGATCCTGACAAAAACCATACCCTTTTATTCTCCTATCTCTCAGAGATCATGCTTAAATATACTACTTTTACCCCAACTTCTAATAAAGATAAAATGCACTTATGCCTTCATTTTGTCTCTCAATAAGTCCCAGATATGCATTTAAAAAACTTCAAAGATGATGGAAGTTTGGGTGGTTCCCAAGCTTCATGACAACACTTTTCAAAACTGCCTTTAAGGTTTTTAACAATAAAGACGAGGAGCAAAAAACTCAAAAACAAAAAAAAAAGAAATCAGACCAGACACCAACTACTGGCAGCAGCCCTTCAACAGGGTTCCAATGACTCGAAAAATCCTTCCAACCCCCATCCACTATCAGGACAATGTTACAAGTGTGACCCAGCCAGGACACCGGGCAAGGAAGTAGTCAATTCTAAGCCACCCCAACCCATGTTCTCTTTGTGGAAAAAGGGCACCTCTAACACTCCTAGGTTTCCTCATCCACAGCTGGAACTGGTTAAATCCCTCAGCTTAGCTCCTGAAGACTGGTGGGGCCCAGGGCCTGCCACCCCCACCATCCTTGCCATTGGTGCCATAGCAGAACCTATGGTAACATTGTTAGTACCTGGTAAGCCTGTCTCTTTCTTATTGAACACAGTGGCTTTGTACTCAGTCAAAGATCCCTCCTTAACTCCTCTATTCTATTGTCAAAGTAATACACAGGACCCCTCCTTAACTCCTCTACTCCATTGTCAAAGTAAATAAAATATCTTTCACTCCTAAAGTGACAGAGTTGCTACTCTGCTTTCTATTCACACCCTTCCCTCACCCCTTTTTAATTATTCCACAATGCCCTACACCTGTACTAGGTAAGGAGGATATCCTCACAAAATTTCAAACTTCCATACAGTTTCATCCCTCACAACCCCCTTGTAAATCCATCCCCTTCATTTTACTCTGCTGTCCAGATGCCACCACCACTTCCTCCTTGTCCTCCCTTTCCTCCCTCCTTTCCCTTATAATTCTTATAGTTTGGGACATTTCCATACCCCACCCAGCATTGCAAGCCATCATACCCCATAATGGTCAATCTACAAAATCTCTCATCCTACCTTAACCAACCCCAATACTCTTTAAGTTCATCTAACTTAAAGGGACTCAAACCCATTATCTCCAAATTGTTCCAAGCAAATATCTTAAAATCAACCAACCCTCCTCATAACACCCCACAGTAGCTGTTTAAAAAACAAATATAACTCATACCAGCTTGTCCAGAACCAGCATGTTAATCAGGCCATAATACCCACCCAGCCTATCATTCCAAACCCCTACACTCTACTCTCATATCCCACCTAACACTCCCCATTTCTTCATCCTAGACTCAAAAGATGCCTTCTTCAACATTCCCCATAACACAGTCTGCCAAAATCTCTTCACCTTCACTTAGGTAGGCCCCATTTCATAAAACTCAACCCAATTAACCCAGATGGCCCTGCCACAAGGATTTGGGGTCAATCTTCACCTTTTTTGGACAAGCCCTTTCTCAAAACCTATTTAATTTAATCTTAATCTCCAATACTCTTCTACAATATGTTAATGATCTCCTCCCTCATATAATCTTTGCATTCAACATACCACACAGTTACTCAATTTTCTGGAAAAACATAGATATCAAGCCTCTCCCACTAAAGCCCAAATTGCCAAAACAAAAGTTAATCCATCTCATATTCACTATAACTTCTACAACCCAAGCCATTACCACATACAAAAAGCAAACTTCATTCAAAACATGCCTCTACCCACCTCCAAAATGAATCTTCTTTCTTTCTTAGGCCTAACAGGATTTTGTAGATTTTTGATTATGGATACCTAATTTTGGTCTGTTAACCAAGTCTCTTTATCTAGCTTCACAAGGTCCTATCCACAAACCTTTAAACCCCTCACACCCAATTAATTCTCATTTTCACAAACTAAAGAGGTCCTCCTAAAGGCCTAAACCCTAGGACTGTCAAACCCTACTACATCAGCCTTATGGCAATGTTCCACAGGCCATAACATATCTATCAAAACCACTGAACTCTGTCCAAGGCCGGCCATCATGACTCCAAGTTCTGGGCACTGCCACTATCCTCACAACCAAAACACTAAACCTAACACTCTACCAACATATAACTCTCTCCCTTTCTACACCGATGACAATCAAAGTTATGGGCCTTACATACTAAATGAAAAATTCAAAATTAAAAAGGACCCCCAATCTTTCACTTCACATACCTTTGTCCATACCAAAGCCTCCTAATTATACTTCATTTCTCATAGGACCTATCACTCTTCAGCTAAAAAAGTTTCTAAACTCCCAAAATCTCCTAAATTGCATACCAAAAGGGCCCTTAATTACTCCATACATATAGATATTCTTTTAAAAATACTATCAATAGTTGCTGCTGTAATATTCATCTTAACCAATATTATCAGATGGTTTTCTCAAAAACTTTCACTCTCTAACACCCCGTAAACTTTCCAACCTCCCTAAGCTAATACACCCCACCTTCAACTATTTGTTATATATCCTTCACTCTAACCTTGACTTTTATCTCCTTAATAATATTCTTACCATAGTAGACCAACTACTTTCAACAATACTAAACTTTAGTTATAAGGAGACCTATATGATTTCTCCTCCAACTTTATCCCTTAGTACTCCTTCCTAGTGTGCATTTTAGATTACAACCTCCTTACCACATCATGAACCTCAACCCTCTCCCACGTTGGCCTCTTATTCTTATACATCTCATTCCCAATTAAATTGTCCTCTAACAGTTGGGCTCCTTTTATCGATCTCACACACTGATTCTTACACAACACACAGCTTTCATTTAACTCTAACTGCTAAATTTATCTGTCAACCCAAATTTGTAAATTTGTCTGTTTACGGACATCTCAACCAACCTAACTACTTGGACCCAAACTAACATAAATTTATATCTCGCATTTCAAGCAAATTCTCTTTTAAAACCTCTTTATGACCTTAATCACCTAATGACCCATTCTGTAACCTCAAAGGGACTTGTACTCAAACAGGTACACACCTTTATTTCACCCAATCAGGTACACACCTTTATTTTAGACAACACATTCAAAAACTGCAGCCTTTTGTAACCCATTTTGTACCAAAAAATCCTAAACCTTCAATCTGAAGACCCATTACCACTCAAACCTTACTAACCACTCCAACACCTCTTTGTCTCTGGCACTTATTCCCTAACCCCTCTCATAAGCCATTTTTAGAAACTATTCCCCCTAACATTTGCCAACATACACTCACTTTCCAACCTTCACAAAACCACCAATCCCAACACCTCAAAGTCTAAACATACCCTCTACAATTCTCTGGTCCTCCAGTCATAGAAAATTATCAAGTCATTCCTGTGTTGTCTCTCTGTCAATGCCACCTACCACATGTAGTTGTATGGGGAATGCTATGGCAAAAAACCTACAAACACACCAGCCTACACATTTCTAAACCTCTCACAATTCAATATTCCACAACCAGTTATTAGCAATTCCAATTTTTTATATATTTATAACCAATCTTAGTTCAAATCTCACAAATACACACTTTCTGGCCCTCACCAGAGTTACACTTCCAAATAAATATTCCATCTAGAAAAAGTCACATAGCTAGCCTCCATTACCTATAAGTTTTGTCTTTCCACTCTGAAAATTTTCTTCCTGTATGGTACTTTCTCCTATTTCTGTCTACCTGCCAATTGATCAGTCATTTGTACTTTAATACACCAATCTCCAAACATTAGTATTCTACCTGATAATCAGACTATTCAAATGCCTCTATCAGCTTCAATCCCTTCCTCTACAATTAAATCCAAAAGGACAATTCAATTTCTGCTCTTACTAGCATGACTATGCATTTATAATTAAATTCATTAGCAAGGATAGTGCTCCAAAATAAAAGAATGCTTCCTAACAGTTACAAAAGAGGGTATTTATATATATATCTTTCTCTCCAAAAAGAATGTTGCCTTTTGTTAGTAAATCAGGCATGATTCAGGATATAGCCCAGGTATATAACATCACACTGATACTCAAATCGGGTAAAGATACAACAAAGAAAAAGAACTACAGAGATATATCCCTGATAAACGTAGATGTAAAAATTCTCAACAAGATTCTAGCAAATCAGATCCAATGACACATCACAAATATCATCCACCATGACCAAGCTGCAGGCTGCAGTGCTAGTTCAACATTCACAAGGCCATAAATGTAATTAAATACATCAACAGATGTAAAAACAAGAACCACATGATTATATCATTACATGCAGAAAAAGTTTTTGACAAAATCCAGCATCTCTTCCTGATAAAAACCCTTGAACATCTAGGCATAGAGGGAACATACCTCAAAATAATAAGAGCCATCCACAATAAACCCACAGCCAATGTATTGCTAAATGGAAAGAAATTGGAAGGAATTCTCCTGAAAACCGGAACAAGACAAGGCTGCCCACTCTCACCTATCTTGTTCAACATGGTATTGGAAATTCTAGCCAGAGCAATCAGACAAGAGAAGAAAACCAAACAGAAAAACAGGAAGTTAAGTTTTCCCTCTTTGCTGATGATATGAATCTATACCTTGAAAGCCCAAGATAATCCATCAAAAACCTCCTTGAACTAATAAAGGACTTTGGCAAAGTCTCAGGGTACAAAATCAATGTGCAAATGACAGATGCATTTTTATACACCAACAACAATGAGGCAGAGAACCAAATAAAAACACAATCCCACTCACAATAGCCACATAAAAACATGAAATACCTTAGCATCTTCCTAACCAGAGAAATGAAAGACCCTTACAATGAAAACTATAAAATACTGCTCAAATAAATCAAAGAAGACACAAACAAATGGAAAAGTATTACATGCTCATGGATTGGAAGAATCAACATTATTAAGATGGTCATCCTACCAAAGGCAATCTAAAGATTCAACACAATACCCATCAAAATATCAACATCATTCTTCTCAGACCTGGAAACAACAATACAGAAATTCATATGAAAACATAAATAACCTTGATAGTCAAAACAATTCACAGCAACAAAAACAAAGCAGGAGGCATCACACTTCCAGACTTTAAACTTTATTATAAGGCTACAATTAAAAAACAAACAAAAAAAAAAAACCTGGTGTTGGTACAAGAACAGGCATATAGGCCAATGGAATTGGAAAGAGATCCTAGAAGCAAAACCTCAATTTCCCAACCAATTCATCTTCAACAAAGACTCCACCAACAAACACTGGGGAAAGGACAACCTATCCAGTAAATGGTGCTAGGAAAACTGGGTGATCACATGCAGAAGAATGAAATAAGACCCCTACCTATCAGCATACACAAAAAATCATCTTAGATCAAAGACCTAAACAGAAAGCCTCAAACTATAAGTAAAAAACGAAGGAGACACTCATACAGAAACGGAATAGGCAATCAATTCCTGATCAAAGTTCCAAAAGTCCATATCATAAGAAATAAAGTAGACAAGTGGGACCTCATCAAACTGAAAAGCTTCTCAAAGCAAAGGGAACCACCAATAAAGTGGGGAGATAGCCCACAGAATGGGGAGAAAATATTTGCCCACTGTATATCTGACAAAAGCCTAACATCAAGGATCCACAAGGAACCCGAACATGCCAAAGGGGGAAAACAAAAACAAACAGCCCTATTAAAAATGGGGAAAAAATATGAATAGACACTTCCCAAAGAAGACATATGAGTAGTCCACAGATACATAAAAAAATACTCAGCCTTACTAATCATCAAAGAAAAGAAAATCAAAACCACATTGAGATACCCTTAACTACAATCAGGATGCCATCATTAATTACTCAAAAAATAACAGATGCTGGAGAGGATGTGGAGAAAAGTTAATGCTTCTATACTGTTGGTGGGAATGTAGACTAATACAATCCCTGTGGAAAACAGTGTGGTGATTTCTAAAAGATTTAAATATCAACCTTCCATATGACCCAGTAATCCCCCTTCTGGGACTATACCCAGAGAATCTCAAATCATTCTATAAAAATGATACCTGTGCATGCATTTTTATTGCAGCCCTATTCACAATAGCAAAACCATGGAACCAATGATGCTGCCCATCAAAAATGAACTTGATAAAAAAATGTGGTACATATACACGATGAAATATTATGCAGTCATAAAAAAAGGACAAAATTATGCACTTTGCAGGAACTTGAATGGATTTAGACTCCGTCATACTGAGTGATCTATCACAGAAACAAAGAACTGAGTACCACATGTTCTCACTCATAAATGGACCCTTAACATTTATCATAACTATATTATCAAAGGTGTCGGCAGTAGTGGATCACCACCAGGGGAGGGAATCGGTACAAAAAACTTTAATTAGGGTACCTAATTTCAAACCAAGTAAAATGAGGATAAATGGGAGATACAAACTTCACCTGTACGATGACTACTTAGGTATCTAACACTGAATTGTACCCCCATCTTTAAAATAAAAATAAAATCAATGAAGAAGCAACTATATAGGGATAAAATAAATCTCTGAAAGAATATCATAAAGATAATCAAATTTTGTTTGGCAGTGAATGGATGGTAATCAGTGAGGCATACTTAGCACAAGATGTTATAAAATTAAGATGAGAGAATATCTCTACAGAGGAAATAAATGAGCACTGTTAAATGGTGTGAGATCTTTCAATATAATCATGGGAATAAACTCTTCATATGTCTCTTCTACCAAAAAAGATAGAAAAAAAAAAAAGAATGAAACTATTCCAACACTCTAAAGATTAGAAAACTCCATAGGTTAATTGTCACCTAATTTTTATACTAACTGCCTCATTGATTGATAATGGACATAAAAATACTTTCTTTGGGCAATCCCCTCGGGTCCCCTCCCACTGTGGAAGCTTTTCTTTCCTCTCAATAAATTCTGCTTTAAAAAAGAGTACATTCTTTTGCTGTTCTAATGTCTGAAGTTGTACAAAATGGAGGTTTCAATATGGCACAGTGTTGAAAAACAGTTACTTTCATTCACCTCTATAGTTTGGAATAAGAATTGATGGTTAGAAAATAATATATAATGCCAGTCCAGGAGATTTTCAATAAATGGTTGGTCCCAAATTTGTGAGGCATTCCAAAATTTGTGTCAATTTAACATGCATATCCAAGTCTTAGTGGAGCAGTTGCTGGTAATCAAATGAAGAAAAGAAATAATGAGATGAGAAATCATTTTTACAACTGAAAAATAATAAGCCTGACTAGATCCCTGCAGAGATAAATTGAAATTAAACAATTTGTGAAAAAAACAGTGAATTGTTAAACAAATATAAGTGCTTTTTAAAAAAAAAAAAAACAATGATTCAGGGTCAGTTTCATGGGTAAACAACTGGTTCAGTCACACGTTTCCCACACTTTCAAAGGTCCTAATCTTGGTGAAATAGTATATGCTGTTGTCATCTGAAATTCTTCATAATTTCTGAACACAAGGTACCGAATTTTTAAACTGCATTTAGCCCACAAATTATGTAAGCAACCCTGGTTTAATAAGTCATATCTCCTAACTTTAAAAACGAATTTGATAGAAAGAGAAATACCACAACAAAACTAAGAAAGGTGACATCATTGTATATAACACAATTTACCCATTTTCCTTTTGGAAGTCTGACATTTCTAAGGATTCATAAACAGAAGAGAGATTTGTGGAAGCTTGCTCAAATCTGGAAAGGACTAGTCATCAATTAAAATAGAATCACATAATGTTTAAAGTTCTCTTTTATCCAGATATCAGGAATAGTCTTTTTTTTTTTTTTTTTTTTGGTTGGAGTCTCACTCTGTCGCCCAGACTGGAGTGCAGTGGTCGCTCCCGACCACCGCAGCCTTGACCCACTGGGCTCCGGCAATCCTTCCACCTCAGCCTTCCGATACCACGCCCGCCCGGCTAATTTTTTGATTTATTGTAGAGATGATGTCTCGCCAAGTTGCCCAGGCGGGTCTCGAATCCCCGGGCTCAGGCAATCCACTCACCTCAGCCTCCCAAGGCGCAGGATTACAGACTGAGCCACCGAGCCGTGCTAGGAATAGTCTTTATTAAAAGCCTTAGAAAACATTTAGAAATAGTTCCTGAAAGAGGTGCAACCAATGTTCTCTCCTTACTCTTGTGAATGACCTTAAACCAGAAATAGAAGTGTTAATATAAAAGCAAGAGGTGGCCGGGCTCGGTGGCTCAGCCTGTAATCCCGCGCCTTGGGAGGCTGAGGTGAGTGGATTGCCTGAGCTCGCGGGTTCGAGACCCGCCTGGGCAACTTGGTGAGACCTCATCTCTACAATAAATCAAAAATTAGCCGGGCGTGGTAGCGCGCGCCTGTAGTTCCAGCCACTTGGAAGGCTGAGGCGGAAAGATCGCCGGAGCCCAGCGGATCGAGGCTGCGGTGGCTGGGAGCGGCCACTGCACTCCAGTCTGGGCGACAGAGTGAGACTCCAACTCAAAAAAAAAAAAAAATTAGCTGGGCGTGGTAGCGCGCACCTGTAATTCCAGCTACTGGAAGGCTGAAGCAGAAGGATCGCCGGAGCCCAGCAGGTCGAGGCTGCGGTGGCCGGGAGTGGCCACTGCACTCCAGTCTGGGTGACAGAGTGAGACTCCAACTCAAAAAAATAAAAATAAAATAAAATAAAAGTCCCAAGTAAAATGAAAGATGTTATGACCAT
>CAUYQG010036861.1:0-13079 GCA_963574415.1 Tarsius wallacei | reverse complement strand
CATGCACACACATTCAAACAAAAACAAAAACAAACTGGAAAAAAAAGAATAAAAAAACCAGGAAAACCTAATACACATTCACACACACACACACACACACACACACACACACACACACATGCTACCACACCAAGGTTACTACTACTATAATTTCTTCTTCTTCTTCTTCTTCATCATCATCATCATCATCATCATCATCATCATCGTTATTTAGAAATGGGGTCTACCTATGTTACCCAGATGGTTTCATCATCATCATCGTTATTTAGAAATGGGGTCTACCTATGTTACCCAGATGGTTTCAGGCTCCTGGCCTCAAGCATTGCTCCCACCTTAGCCTTCTAAACAGCTGGGGTTATAGGCCCAATTATCCCTAGTGCATTTGTGCAATGGATGCCAAACACTTGAACAAAAAGTATACAGTGTAGTCTTGCAAATATTTATGTATATTTTAGTAAGAGGCAGACATAAAAATGTCTACAAATATGTCATCCATTTAGAAGCAACAAAGCGAGAGCATTCTTTTTGGGTCTCTGGGAAGCCTAAATAGAACTCACAGTGAGAATAAGGAAAAATTAAAACAGAAGTCATCACAAGGAGGGCATGAACAGATTTTAAGTGATAGAAAACATTTTAGGAAATGTGCACAATAGGAAAAGAAATGAGATCTCAAGGGCTATGAAAAAGTCTCTCTGTGGTGGGGAGGTGTAGGATTGTCTTTTTCCCAAGTACTGCATTCTTCCCTACATTTTAATTGTATTTTCTTTGTTCTTTTTTTATTTCTTTCTTCTTTTGTGTTTTGTTTTCTCTTTATGTGTGTGTGAATGATTGAGTGTTCATCTTTCAGTTTCTGTTGTTGTTGTTGTTATTCTCTTTTTCTTTTTTAGTTCAGTGTGTCCAAATGTATGTGTGAAGGTCCAATTTGAATTTCTTTTCTTTTCTTTTCCCTCTACGTTCATTTTGTGTTGGGCATGTGTGTGTGTGTGTGTGTGTGTGTGTGTGTGTGTGTGTGAATGTGTATTAGGTTTTCCTGGTTTTTTTCTTCTTTTTTTTCCAGTTTGTTTTGGTTTTTGTTTGCATGTGTGTGCATGTGTGTGTGTTTAATTGTTTGTTGCTTTGGTTTATGATTTTGTTTTTCTGGGTTTAAAAAAAAATTGTCCATCTTATCTCATTCTATTGTTCTCTGTTTTTTCCATTGCTATTACTATATCTTGGGTTCAGGGGGTGCACACATGTATCCACTGCATCATCATGTAGAGTGGTGGTGGGGAGTGGGTAACAGGAAAACCACACAACAATCAGTGAACGTTGTTACTTGTAAGTAGTTTCTGAATCCTAGCTCCCTATCCTCCACCTTATTCAAATCTCAAAACTACAAGAGAGAACAAAGCTTCACACCCACAGCCCTGTTTCAAAATATAACAAATTCAGAGCCCTGATTAGGAAAGAATAGGGAGTTGAACAAACAGCAGAAGTGAAAACTTCTATCACTGTCACTGAATAATGGAATAAAAGAGAAAAGAAAGGTCTGTCACAAATGAGGAAAAATTAACGGAAGAAATTCCAGTGTACCAAATGAAAAACCACCTGAAAAAATCAGACCTCAAAGACCAAACAATGGAAATCATCAACAACTGGCCCCAGAAAACAACAGGGATTAGAGAATGGATGGAAAGGGTGAATAAGACTCAAGAAAGACAAGATGCAATACTGAAAGAACTTGTAATGGAGATTTGGGCCATAAAAAAACTTCATCTATGAAATAACAATGATGATGATGATGATGATGAAGAAGAAGAAGAAGAAGAAGAAGAAATTATAGTAGTAGTAACCTTGGTGTGGTAGCATGTGTTTGTAATCCCAACTATTCTGGAGGTTACAGTGAGAGGATTGCTTGAGCTCAAGAGTTTGAGACCAGCCTTGGTGATATAGTGAATTCTGGTTTCTATTTAAAAAGACAAAACCAAAAAAACCTTGTTTTTCTCAAAACATTGTGTAATAATTGGATTAAAATGTGCTTGGCTCAAAAATAAATATTCTTATGTGTCTTAGTTACTTATTATTATATTATCTTTTTAAATTAGTTATATTTGACTATTTTCCAAGGAGCAACAGTTTAGTAGTAGGACAATACACACATGACTACTAAGAAAGCAGTATTTTTATGTTTCTCCGAAATTGTAATTCCCTTATTAGAATAAATAACTTCTTTAACTGAATTCCTGGACTCAGAGGGTTTTCAGCCTAACAAGGGAGACATAATAATGATAAGACATGCAGGCAAAAACAGGAGTACACTGGTAAGTTGTTGGAACACATGAAGAATGTGAGAGGGAAAGGAGATGATCAATGATACTTTGTTTACTTTTTAAAGAAAAAAATATGAAATAGTTCTAGTCTAAATAAATAGAATAATATAACAAATACCTGTGTTTCTATTCAATTTGGTTAATACCTAATGTTTTTGTATCTTAAATTTTGGCCATTTCAAATAATAATGACACTATTGCAGATATATATTAAATTCCCTCTACTGGTGTTCTTAATACTTTTTCCTTTATTTATCACTTAGGAGTAAGTGATAAATTGCATGTACATAATCTTGAAACATTTCTGTAGTTTTACGATATAGGTATATACACACACAAGTAATATATCATATATATCACACTTATATTTTATGTGTATATATTATATATAAACTTGTATATATGTGTATAAATTGCACATCTTATTATACTATACATCTGTTTGCAATTTTCTTTTATTACTTCATATTTACTCTTTATGTTTATAAACGATACATAATAATCTAAGTCAGTAATTTTTACTGCTATATAGTACTACAATACAGGATTGATATTCAATAGATTCAGCCATTTTCTTTTTTAGGTATTTTTAGGCTTTTCCCCTCACTTTTCCCTCTTAGGTACAAAAGTGCATTAAACAACATAGAGCATATGTCATTGTTCACGTGTGAGTTTTCCTAAAGTATATTCCTAGAATTAAGCAGAAGTGCTGAGTCTTACAATATGTGCAGTTAAAACATTATTCAATATAGCAAACTCTTCTTCAGGTAATTATATCAGTTCATAATCTACCACTAGTATACAAGTTACATTTTTAGCAAAAAAAAAAAAAGATTAAGGAAATATCCAACTTCAAAATTGAGAATATATATCAGAATAACTCTAGAAAATGACAAAAGAGTTTGGCGTAGTGACTCATGCCTGTAATCCCAGCGCTTTGGGAGGCTGACACAATAGGACTGCCTGAGCCCAGGAGTTCAAGACCGGCCTGGACAACTTGGTGTAGACCTTGTCTCTACAATAAATCATAAAAATTAGCCGGGCTTGGTGGTACACACCTGTAGTTCCAGGTATTTGGAAGGTTGAGGCAGAAGGATCGCTTGAGCCCAGCAGGTCGAGGCTGTGCTGGCCATGAGTGTGCCACTGCACTCCAGCCTGGGCAACAGAGTAAGACTGTGACTCAAAAAAAAAAAAAAAAGATAAAATAAAACAATGAAGAAAAGAGTAGAAATTAAAATTAATAAAATAGAACGCATAAAGACTAAATTTTTGGTGTCAAGTTTTATTTGTTAGCTCAGTGCTAATGAGCATGATTCAATCAGTGTTGATGAGCATGATTCAATCAGTGTTAACGAGTATTATGCTAATGTCATCACTTAAATATTCTATAGCTTATTTCTCTATGTTTTGTCTATTAAATATTGAAAGAGGTATTTCAAATATTTTATTGTGATTGTGGTTAACCAATTTTTCATTCTTATAGCAAGCATTTTTACATTACTTTGTTTACCTTTAACCAAGATAACATAAGAACAACTTGGACTAACATAACAGTAAATCCTTTATCTATGGAAATTAAACTAAGAATACCTATTAGCTTTCTAAATTTTTTTTTGAAACACATGGGTTATGTAGGCAAAATTAAATTTGATTTTATTTATATCTTAGAGGCTTGTCATATTTGGATGCATGTAATCAAATAGTTGTCTGCATTAACATGCATTTGTTGCACAGTCTATCTTCACTCTGATGTGTCATAATTGATTTAACCAACTCTTTATTTTGGATTCTTTTACAAAAAAGTAGGGATAGGACTTGGCCTCACTCCCACTAACATTCTCTATACCCACCAATCACAAGATCTTATACCACCCAGCTGAACCATGAGAAGAAACTGCAAAAAGCAACATTTCATCATAAATCTTACCCAAATCATTTGGGTCCTACACCTGCATGTGCACAAGACCAGGAAAATGACCTGAACTCGACTCATTATACTGCTAAAATCCCCACCCAGGAAAGGATGAACAACTCTGCCCACGCTTCTCAAACTCCCCTCTCCATGCAATGACTCAGCAAATCAGTCCAATAAAAGGCTCTGAACAGCTCCCCTGGAGGAGCCAGCTGGAGAACATTTCTTTCTGTGCTGTCTCTGTGTGCTAGAGCATTAGTCCCAATGAAACCTTGTCTGGGAAATTGCTTGACCTCATGTCAATTTCCATTGCACTGAGAGACTAAGAACCCATGGCCAGTAACACTTAGACTATCCTTGATACTCCACAAGTTTAACTATTGTCAAAATACACATTTTCTATGGTCAAATATTTGTATGAGAACTTTTATTTACATTCTTAAAATTAAATTACACCATACAATTATGAAAAATTGTATGATTGATACACACTGCCGAGATGCCTCTACAAAATGTTATATCATTTTATATGTGACTGCAAATTTTGAAAATACTAAGAATAATAATTTTTAGGTCTTTGACTATGTCAGAAGTAAAGGTTTGTTTCTCATGATTGTACCATTGAATACCAATGCTAGGAAAGTCCTTCTTAATTATTTATTGACCATAAACTGTTGCCTTTATTAAAGTGTTTGCTTATAACTTATCTTCTCTTTAATGTGATGGCAGTTATTTCTCAGTGATTCAATGTGCTTTTCATTTATGCTATTAGCTCATAAAACTTTTTTTTGGCCTTTAATTTTGTTTGTTTTTTGTTTCTTTGAGTTGGAGTCTCACACTGTCGCCCAGATTGGAGTACAATGGCACGCTCCTGGCTACCGCAGCCTCTACCTGCTGGCCTCCGGTGATCCTTCCGCCTCAGCCTTCCAAGTAGCTGGAACTACAGGCGTGCACTACCACGCCTGGCTAATAATTTTTTTATTGTATGATTTGGGATATATTATGTATCATACAGGGTCTGATTAATATTCTTCAATTTTAATGTATTTAAATCTCTCAGTCTTTTGTGATTTCCTCAGTATCCCTCCAACATTAAAAAAAAAATATATATATATATGCATATATATATTATATATATATATATATATATACTAAATCTCTATTTCATGCTATAGATACTGTACTGGGAAAGACAGATACAAGCCCCTTCTTTTTAAAGCTAACATTTTATTTGCTTGAATTTCAATAGCATAATCACCAATTATAATCACAATGCTATATCCATGACAAAAGGCAAAATATAAGTAATTCACAATTTTTCTAGTTTTTTTCTAGCTTTATTTATATTAATTAATTGGGAATTTAATTGATTATATAATGTGAAGACATTACTTTGTTATAAATATGCAAATAATTATTCTATAATTTGACATTTCTACATGATTGGAAATGTCACATTAATTATGTACCTATTCTTAGCTATCTGAGGGTCTATTGTTTTTAGCTCCAATCTGATTTATTGATCTCACCACAGCTATTTCTCTTTTATTTTAGAATTAGCCTTCTAAAAGATTTGCACTCTTATAGTGTATTTTGGTTTGCATTTAATTTTATAATTTTTCATGTACCATAATACAGTTAATTTATTGAATAATCAGAATAAAGTAACCATTATACATTTTAACATGTGGAAAATAGTCAATTAAAATATTATCATGGGCTTTTATAAGCCCCCTAAAAAGATAAAAGGTAAAGGGTTTTTATTGTTTCTTGATAACCATTCTGATAATGCTTGCATTTTTGCCTAGCAACCCACTTAGCAATAAACCTCAGATAAAACTATCATTTAATGTTTTATTTATATTTTCTACCTAACTGAACCTGCCAATTCAGGCATCATATTATGGCCTTTGTATACATTAAACATTTTTTTGTTAACAAGTTTTAAATGACTTCACATTATCTACAGAAAAAAGTGTAACATGTCTTTCAAAGCTTTTGGTGGCCTCCACAATTTTTTTCTAATATTATTTCTCCAGGCTTATCTCTTATATTCTCTAAAACAAATTCTCCAGTCTAGCTAATGTGATCCATGTTGATTTATTCTGGGTTGCCTAAATGCTCCATAGCTATTCCTGCTTTCTTTAATGTCTTCTGCTTTCCTTAAGTCCATGATCATTTGTGAAGAAATATTTTCTTCTGCAAAAATCCAAATTAACCCATTTTTTTAAAGCAGGATTTATTGAGAGAACAGAAAAGCACCCACAGTGGGAGGGGAACTGAAGGGGTTGCCCTAACCCATATTTTAACACAGCCAAAATGATACCTCTAACGTGTCACCTGTCCTGTCATTCTAGTGTAAACTAGTTTCTTTCTCTTCCTGAATATTATCACCCTTCCACCCACTACTTAATGTTAGACACATGTTGCCTATATAATATAAATGATTGTCAAATAAATTAATGGTTAAATCATAGCACACATTGCCATCTTGTGTGGCTATTTAACAAATATTTGAAAAGTAAATTTTCTTCATTTCTTACATTTATAAAGAAAGCAAAATAAAGAAAGTTGTATCCAGGTAACAAGTTGAATGGGCAGAGCCTAAAATAGAATTTCTCTGGTTAACTTGTACAGACTTGGTCACGTACTTAGGTCAATGCTGTATACACAGCAGTAATTATTAACTAAAAGAACAACCAAGTTTCTGGCCCCTGGATGGGCTTCGTTCTACTTGGTAACAAGACGTTAAGATTAAGATCTCATTTTTGTCTCAGGAATTTGTCTTCCAGCTACTGTCCTAGCCCTTCTTGTCTATGTGACTGACCACCCATGTCTGACTACCCCCCATCTATTAAGTTGTCAGATATGCAAGAAAACAGACCATCACCATGAGGTCAGCTTTTTAAAATCTCACCCAAGAATGCTTGTCTGCCCTTGAAAAAGATCTTATGAACTTCCATCCCTAAGCATTTAAGGCCAATGTTCTTTAAGCATCACTCTTGGAGAATTAAATTCGCCCTCTCTCTGATCCATTTTCTGAATAAACTCCCTTTCTCCTTATCTACCTTCTGTGCAGCACCAACTCAGCATACCAACCTAACATAAATATATTAATAGTCTAGAGATGGTGATTAAGAAGTGAAATATGATGCAAGGGATGCACATGGTTGACCTGAGGACAAATCCAGGTTAAAGCTGGAATAACCAGACAAACAAGATCATTCAATAATCAAAAATAAAATTTATTTTTTGAGCATGCTACTTAGTTCTTGAAAAAGGATATTTGCCACTGTTTCTTTCTATTCTTAATCATATCCTGATATTAAATTATATCTTTAATCATTGTCTATTCATTTTATTTTTCCTGAAATACATACAAAAGGAAATCTATGAATTGCATTTTCCAGTAACACAATCTATTGTTATAAAATTAATTTTCATTATTACAAAAGTAATATTTCAACGTGGGATATACAAAAACAACATAACAATAGAAAGTAAAAACAAATAACATACATAATTATTGTCTAAATTTTGTCATATTTTCCTTGAGTCATTTGCTAAGTATATTTTTATGGAAATGTGATCATATCTAAATTTTTTCTTACCTTACATTTAAAATAAAACATTAACTATTTATTAAGAAAAATCTGTCCAAATACATTGCAATAATAGGAGGATATCTGTATTTTAGATGTACTATAACTTAGGTGGTTCAATTTTGAAGGGTTAGCATATTACATTTTTTATCCATCCTCATCATTATCTACATTTTAAACCTTGTATTGTCTGTCATATAACCAGCTTCTCAATTATTTTTCTACACTAAAATATAAAATATATTTAATCTTATAATTAACTCCTCGACAATAATTAGAAAATATTTATATATTTTTGACTCATATATTTTTCCTAAACCTTCATTCAATCTGTTGGCAAAAATTCAAACTCTGTAAAATATTTAAAGAGGTTTATTCTGAGACCAATATAAGTGACCAAGGCCCGAGGCACAGCCCAAGAGATCTGAAAACATGTGCCCAAAGTTGTTGGATTGCAGTTTGGTTTTATACATTTTAGAAAGGCAGAAGTTATAGGCAAAGACATAAATCGATACATGTGAGGTTTACATTGGCTTGTTCAGGAAAATGTGGACATCTCAAATTGTAGGAGCTTACAGGGTATATATGGATTCTAAGGTTTTCTGATTGACAATTGGTTGAAAGAGTTAAGCTTTGTCTAAATAATTTGAAATCAGTAGAAATACATGCTTGAGTTAAGACAAGGGGAGTTGTAGAGGCAACGTTCATGTTACGTAGATGAAACCTCTAAGTAGCAGGCTTCAGAGAGAATGCGTGGTAAATGTCTTATAAGTTGTCACATTTTTCCTTGAGAAGAAAATTCTCTACAGTTACAAATTTCCTCAAAGGACAGCTTTACAAGTTTATTTCAAAATACGTCGGAGAAACATATTTTGTGATAAAATGTTATTTTCTTTAGAGCCTGCTGTCACGTGATGCTATACATAATTGGTTTGAAATTTGGTACCTCGTTGCCAGAGTCTGTTTTGTCAGTCTTATAACCCCTATTTTAATGTTAATGATAGTCAGTTTTGCCTTAACTCCACAAAGGAGGAGATATAACAAGATCTGCCCAATTTCTTTCTCCATCATAGCCTGGAGTTTAGTTTTTCAGGGTTCCTTTGGCCCACAAGGTGACCATTCAGTGAGGGGCTTAGAATTTCATTTTTGATTTACAACTCTGTCAACAAATTATTTCGGCTTGATCTTCAAATTATATGTAGTTTCCATTTAAGATGTCAGACTTCCCAGCTTCTGTTTAAGATGTAGAAAGTTGAAAAAAGTGTTATTCCCATCATAAAGTAAGAAAACAATTAACACAAGAACTTTCGCTAAAGTTTTTGGATAACTGAGGTCATGGCATGGACTAACCTGAAATCTAAGGAAAGTTAACTCTTTCCATAAGTGACAGGTCACTTGCTTATCTTGGACACAGAACATAAGGAAAAAAAAGCATGCCAAACTTTTCAGCAAAGCGTAAGCTAACGTGAGAGTAAAAACCCCCAAGTGCTTCAGATATAAGAAGAGTCTGTACCCACTTGTATGCTCTACTCCATAAACCTCATAGTGTGTACACATACAAAAAGATTGATGTTAGTGCAAGAAACTAGAGAAAGCCTCTCTTTGTGCTGCAGAAAGGGCAGAAGGCCTTGACTGCATGCTTGTCTCGTATAAAACAAAATATTTAATCCTCTGGAGGAAAGGCAGCAAACCTTGTCACCCCAGGACACAGGTAAAAAACCACTGTGGCTATAGTCAGGAAATGGGGGAAAAAAGAAAAAAAAAAACTCTGAAAGTGGTCTTGTACCCAGATTATTAATTATATTCTGTGCTGAGGAGGGAAAGATTGTAGACAAAGGGAAACATAACCTGCCTAAGATTAAGAAGGACAAGAGAGACTGCCTCACACTACAAAGCCACCAAGCAGGAAGTAGCAAATTTCAGCAATTTGTCTCTAGTCAAGGGCCAAATGCAAGAAGATACAGGATCACAGAGAAAGACTAAAACGTATTATGGTAGGACATAAACTTTGAGAAAAACCGTCCAGGAATCCAGGTCACACTCTAAACATAAAATAAACTAAGAAAAGTTTGAAGATAGGGTACAGCAAAACCGAAACTAAAATTAATTCCTAGCTAGATTGACTCAATTCCCACAATAAAGACTTAACAGAAGAGCCTTTCTATTTTCAGGCATAAATACAATTTGCTTCAGTCTTTATTGTCTTACACACAATGACAAACTTCTGATAATGAACTATAAGGAATATCAAAAAGCAAGAGAGGGAAAGCTGACAAGAGACAATGTAATCAGATCCAGATTCATATTGATACCTTCTGAAAATAGAAAACAGAGAACAATTTAAAACTATTCTTAATTTTTTGAAGTTAGGAGGCAATGTCAGCAAGATGGAGAAACAATAATTCTCCATCTCCTGAACTCCTCACAGAAATCCAACTGACAACTATCCACAGAAAAGAATACCTTTTGTGAATATCCAAGTTCTTGGGAGTGAGGCTGAGACCCCCATTTGGACCACAAAACTGAGAAAACTTGCACTGGAAGGATAAGAGGAATGGTTTCATTTTGACCATGCTCTTCCTCCCCAAGTTGGCACAGTGCCACATAAGATTTCCTTGAGCCCACAGTCTCTACACTGAGAAGAGAACTAGAGGCAGACATCCAGCTTTCTCAGTGTTCTGGGACATTTCACAGAGGACTACTCCTGGCTTGCTTCATGAAGAACCCTGGGAGTATTGGCAGCGCTACAGAATTTGGAGACAATTAGAAACAAAGAAGGCCGGGCTCGGTGGCTCAGCCTGTAATCCCAGCACTTTGGGAGGCCGAGGCGAGTGGATTGTCTGAGCCCACAGGTTCGAGACCCACCCGGGCAACTTGACGAGCCCTCGTCTCTACAGTAAATCAAAAACTAGCCGGGCATGCTAGCACGTGCCTATAGTTCTGGCTTCTTGGAAGGCTGAGGTGGAAGGATGGCTGGAGCCCAGCAGGTTGAGGCTGCGGTGGCCAGGAGCATGCCACTGCACTCCAGTCTGGGCGACAGAGTGAGACTCCAACTCAAAAAAAAAAAAAGAAACAAGGAAGAGTGGAAGGGGTAATAGCCACCTGCCTTTCAATCTAGGTGGGGGCTCTTCATTATGACCAATGAAGGCATCTATCAGAGAGAACAGCAGAAAACAAGATCAAAAGTCCGCCAGGTTGGAGTGCCAAGCCAACTTCTCCTGCCAGCCTCAGTGCTTTATTTAATGCTTCTGTCTGGGAGACAAGTATATATATTGTGAATCTCTGTGGAGGGGAACATCTGGCCCCACCCACTTCATGGTCCAGTAATGACCTTATCAAGCGTTGATGCTCTGTTTAAGAGTTCCCCAGTCTGGGAGACATCTGCACCTCACCAAATATGTGAAAGGAGATCATCTGGCCCAATCCATTCCTGAGTAGCCACACAGCAATCCCAAACACTTTGCCCAGTCTTGGAGTCCAGCCTGCAGCCCTGTGTTACTAGAGATTCCAAACAGCAGTACTGCCCAGTCAGGGAATATAGCCTAAAATCCTGACCAATTAGAGGTGATTACAGAGCCCAGCCAGTAGCTCCACCTGGCCATGGAGCCCAGCCAATGGTATCACCAGACCACAAAGCATAGCCATCAGTTCCATTTGACTTCAGAGCACAGGCATTGACTCAATTCAGCTAAAAAACTTAACAGTGCCTGACTGCCTGTGGTTACTACCAGCTGGCCTATTAAGAAACCCAGACTAGATTAAATAATAATGATCTATTACTGCCAAAGAACTCCTGAAAAGGCTGGGTTTGTGGCCATTTTCTCAAATGTAGAAGCATCAATACAAGTACACAATGATTAAGAAGAATCTGGGAGATATGACACCATTAAAATAAAATAATAGAACTCTAATAATGGACCCTAAAGAAATTGAGATCTATGCAATGACCAAAAAAAAAAAAAAAAATCAGAATAATCCTCTTAAAAAGTACAAAAATTGCAATAAATAAAGATAGAAAATTCAGTTATATTTTGAAAAAAATTCATGAGCAAAATTCTAAGTTTGACAGTGAAACAGAAACAATAAAAAATAGAAATTATATAAATAAATAATACAATAATTTAACTGAAAAATTCAATAAAAAGCTTCAACTTGAAAGTTAATCAGGCAGAAAAAAGATCAGTTTGATTGAAGGCAGAACATTTGAAATTATATAGTCAGAGAAGCAAACCAGAAAACAATAAAAAAAGGAATAAAGATTGCCTATGGAAATTATGGGACACCATCAAGCAAATTAACCTTTGCATAAAAGAAGTTCAAAAGGAGAAGAGAGAAAAATAAAGGCACAGAAAGGATATTTAAGGAATATTAGCTAGAAATTTCCCAGATCTGGGAAAAAAAAAAAAAGGTGCTAACAGGAAGATCAGAGGTCTCCAATTAAATTCAATACAAAGAGAAATTCACTAAACTGCACAGAAATCAAATTATCAAATACCAAAAAAAAAAAAGAAAAAATGTCACTGAAAGTAGCAAGAGATAAGTAACGTATCACATACAAAGGAGTTTCAATATAATTATCAGTGGATTTTTAAGCAGAAACACTGCAAGCCAGAAGACAGTGGGAGGATATATTCAAAGTGCCAAAGGTGGGGAGAAAACTGCCAACTAAGAATACTTTACCTGGAAAAGCTATCCTTCAGACATGAGGGAGAAATAAATACTTTCCCAGACAACAAAACAAAACAAAACACAGTAAGTGATTCTATCACCATTAGGTCTGCCTTACAGTAACAGCTAAAGGGAATTCTTTAATTTAAGTGAAATCCTTTTAATTAATAAAATAAAACATATGCAAATACAAAACTCAATAAAACAAATAATTAAGTCATATTCAGAATACTAGAATGCTATAAGAATGGCACGTAAAGCAATTTTGTGTAACTACAATAAATTGTCAAGGGATACAAATTTAAGAAAATGTAAATGTTATATCTAAATCATAAACTATAAGAGGGGACACTAAAAATGTACAGTCTATGCACTTAAAATTATCATTTTACCCGCGCCTTGGGAGGCTGAGGTGAGTGGATTGCCTGAGCCCGCGGGTTCGAGACCTGCCTGGGCAAGCGAGACCTCATCTCTACAATAAATCAAAAAATTAGCCGGGCGTGGTAGCGTGCGCCTGTAGTTCCAGCTACTTGGAAGGCTGAAGTGGAAGGATCACCGGAGCCCAGCAGGTCGAGGCTGCGGTGGCCG
>CAUYQG010036854.1:0-24976 GCA_963574415.1 Tarsius wallacei | reverse complement strand
ATGGAATATTACACAGTCATAAAGAAGAACAAAATCATGAACTTCACAGCAACCTGAATGGACTGAGAGTCTATAATACTGAGTGATCTTCACAGAAACAAAGAACTGAGTATCACATGTTCTCACTCATAAGCGGACCTTGAACAATTATCATTATACTATAAGAAAAGGATTGGCAGTAGCAGGAAACTGCCAGGAGGGGAGCAGGGAAGCAGGATTGGCAGTAGTAGGAATCTGCCTGGGGAAGGTGGGGCACACACCTCATCAACAAGGGTACCTGTATAATGAACATTTGTATACCTAACCCTGAATTGTACCCCACATCTTTAAAATAAAAAAAATTTAAAGGGAAAAGAAATTTTAAAAAATAATAAATAAAATCAGATCAAGACATCCATTTCCATGGCTCCCCATCTTACTCTCAGTAAAAACAAAAGCTTTGCCAAATGGCTATGTAACAAACCACCCCAAAACCTAGTGGTCAACAATATATTATTTCCCACAGTTCTCTGGAATGACCGTATACTTTGTATACAGTTTGTAATGGGGCTGGCAGTTAAAGCTGGCTGCTGTCTGGGAGATCAGCTGAGTGCCTAGGCTCTCCTCCATGTGGTCATCTTCATGTGATTGCCTGGGCTTCCTCCAAGCTTGGGGGCTGAGTTCAAGTGCAAGCATTACAAGAGGTAAAATTACAACTTGCCAAACTCTGAAGATCAAGTCTTGGATCCTCACTTCTGCTGCATTCTATGAGTTGGCCCATTTTTATTGTGTGTGTTTGGAGAGTCATGCGGAAAGGCATGACTACTGAGAGGCATGGTTCATCCGGAGGTGTGGGGGAGGCCTCACCAGTATAACTGACTACCACCATGATCTAGCCTGTTACTGCCCAATAAGGTAGTCCTAGCCTTATATGGCTATTGAGAGCTTAAAATGTGGCTAGCCCAAATTGAGATATGTTGTAAGCATAATGTGGAAACCAGATTATAAATAGACAGTATGAAAAAATGTGGCTGGGTGTGGTGGCTCATGACTGTAATCCCAGGACTTTGGGAGGCCGAGGCAGGGGGATTGCTTGAGCTCAGGAGTTCAAGACCAGCCTGGGCAACATAGCGAGACTTCATCTATACAAAAATAAAAATAAAAAAAAAAAATTTAGCCAGACATGGTGGCATATGCCTGTAGTCCCAGCTACTCGGGAAGCTGAGGTGGGAGGATTGCTTGAGCCCAAGAGTTAGAGGCTGCAGTGAGCTGTGATCGTGCCACAGCACTCCAGCCTGAGCAACAGAGTGAGACCTTGACTCAAAAAAAAAAAAAAGAAAGAAAGAAAAAGAAAAAGAAAGAAAAAGTTATCATTGAGAGAAACTAAGTGAAGGGCACAGGGACCTCTCATTATTTCAACACAAAAAATAATCTAGTGTGGATGGGAGAGTTCTTAAGACACAGAAAGCACTAATCATAATGGGAAAGATTGGTGAATTTTACTACTTTAAAAAGGCTTATCTTGCTGGGCACAGTGGCTCATGCCTGTAATTCCAGCACTTCAGGAGTTCCAGACCAGCCTGGGCAACATAGTGAGACATTGTTTCTACAAAAATAAATAATAAGTAATAAATTAGCTTGGTGTAGTGGCAAACACCTGTATTCCCAGCTACTCAGGAGGCTGAGGTGGAAGGATTATCTGAGCCCAGGAAGTTGAGGATGCAGTGAGCTGTGATTGTGCCACTGCACTCCAGCCTGGGCAACACAGCGAGAACCCGAATCAGAAAAGAAGAATACAAAAAAGTTAAAAAAATATAATTAATAATTGTATATGTCACAACATGAGATAAAAACATTTTGTTATATTGGGGTAAATAAAATAAATCATTGGAATTAATTTCATCTGATTATTTTTATTCTTTTGAATATTTTAAAAATGTTAAGCATATTCTGGCTTGCATTCTATTTTCAGTGCATGGACCTGCTCCATCCCCACCTACCTTTCTGGCATCTAATGCCACACTTCTTTCGTTCTCCAGTTCCTGCTATACTGGCTGTCTGTCGGCCTCTTTCCTACCTCTGATACCTTCCCCATGCTGTTCCTTGTGCCTGGAATGTTCTCCCCAGTGATGTCTACACAGGTGTCTGTTTCTCATCCTTCAGATCTGGGCTTACAAGTCCTTTCCTCTCAGAGTCTGAAGTAGACTTTCCCTGCTTACTTTATTTTATTTTGAGCATATGGGGTACAGTTCGGGATTAGGTATGCAAGTGGTCATCGTGCAGGTAAAGTTTGGGCCTCCTTTGATCCCCACTCACCTGGTTTGAGATCAGGTACACTTATTGATGTTATGCCCCACCCCCACCATCACTTTCCCTAGTAGTTTCTGTGTACAGCCAACCCCTTTCTTATAGTATTATGGGAAATATTTGTCCACAGTCCACTTATGAGTGAGAACATGTGGTATGCAGTTCTTTGTTTCTGTGATAAATCACTGAGTATTATAGACTCTAAATACATACAAGTTGTTGTGAAGTCCATAATTTTGTTCTTTATGGCTGTGTAATATTCCATCATGTATATGAACCACATTTTCTTTTCATTTTTTTTTTTTTTTTGAGTTGGAGTCTCACTCTGTCGCCCAGACTGGAGTGCAGTGGCCGCTGCCGGCCACCGCAGCCTCGACCTGCTGGGCTCCGGCGATTCCTCCGCCTCAGCCTTCAGAGTAGCTGGAACTACAGGCGCGTGCTACCACGCCCGGGTAATTTTTGATTTATTGTAGAGATGAGGTCTCACCAAGTTGCCCAGGTGGGTCTTGAACCCGCAGGCTCAGGCAATCCACTCACCTCAGCCTCCCCAAGCGAGGGATTACAGGCTGAGCCACCGAGCCTGGCCACATTATCTTTATCCAGTCCTGTTTTGATGTACAGCATGGTTGGTTCCAAGTTTTTGCTATTATGAATAGTGCTGCAGTAGGTTTTTTTTTTTTTTTTTCTGTAGAGTGATTTAAGTTCCCAAAAGGGGAATTGCTGGGTCGTATGGAAGGTTAATTTCTAGTTCTTTTAGGAATTGCCACGCTGTTTTTCATAGAGGTTGAACTAGTTTGCATTCCCATCAACAGTGTAAAAGCATTCCCTTTTCTCTGCATCCTCACCAGCATCTGTTGTTTTCTGTTTTATTAATGATGGCCATTCTTATTGGAGTTAGGTGATATCTCAGTGTGGTTTTGATTTGCATTTCTGTGGTGATTAGTGAGGCTGAGCACTTTTTCATGTCTGTTGACTGCTCATATGTCTTCTGAATAGACACTCCTCAAAAGAAGACATATGAGCATCCCCTGGTTACTTTTTACCAAACTCCCTGCTTATTTTCAGTATGGTCTGCATCACAAGTTGTACTGTGGTCACTGGTCTGCTTGCTTGCTGTTGATTTCACCCACGAGTCAATAAAATCTACAAGGACGGGAATTCTTTCCTGGCATGAAACAGAGGCTCAAGATGTCATTATTAGAAGAATACCCTGAAAAGACTTCGGGCACATATTGAAGAGTCCTTGAACTCTAGACCAGTGAGACAAATGCACGGGGGAACCCATAATGTAAGACCACATCTTAGATTTACAAATAGTGCCATCATTATCATTATCATTATTATTGGCTGGGGGATTCTCAGGGACAGAGCTGGGGTGCAGAGCATGGCTTTTGTCACCTGCCTACAAGGTCTTTCTCCATCAGCAGAAATGAAAGTGGGGTAGAAGCTTCCAGACTTTCTTACAGCTGGGATCCACTCTTCTATGGCTACCCTGGAAGCAAAAAAGAAAATCGCAACTCTTTATTATGACCTACAGGACTATAAACACATAATTGATGCTCAGTTGTTCGAGTGTTTGCTTGTCATTTCTTCCCATTATTTAAAAAAAAAACTGAAAAGGAATGTGGTAGGGGAAGATAGCAGACTTCCAGGATGGAGATTGACTGCTCGGGGGCAGCCCCCAGCTGACAAACTGCACCCTGTATGTCTCCAAAGTGGCACCCAAACCCCAGAAAGTTCATCTGAAATGGCAAGACAATGGAGAACAAAAGTCGCCTATATGGAGACCCAAGAAGCATTTTAAGAAAACAGAAAGCAGAGAGTGAATGAAAGAAGTATGGTAATTTAATTTAAAAGTAATTGCCTGAAGTATAGTAAACACAAGCCTCTGGTTTTGGAAAGATTAAGTGGAAAAGGATGCACTTTCTGTAAGAGGCTACTCTGAAGTCACAGGTCTCGTTTGCCATTTATTTCAGCGTCATCGAAGTGTACAGTAAATTTATTCAAAATGGGATAATGGGTATGAATGTATTTTGTAAACTTGAAAGTGCTTGGCAAATAAGAGGCAATGGTTATTTTGCAAGCATAATGTGCTCCTGATAAAATAGTACTAAAGGTTTCATAAATGCACAAGTGTGATCATCTTGTTCACTGCTGAAACCTCAGTACCTGGCACTGGGAGACGCTAATGCCTATTTGTTGAATAAATGAGTGACTGAATGAAGAAATGAATATTCACTGGGCTAGGATTCCAGAAACGAGTTTGTATCCTGGCCGCACTTTTGAGTGGCTTGGGAAAATCACTTTTGCCTCTCTGAGCCTCTATTTTCTCATCTAAAACCATAGTACCTGCCCTGAGAATTCAATAGGAAAATGCATATTAAGTGCTGGGCACAGTAGCTGGAAAACAGCAAGTACAAAATAATAGCATGCCTTCTTTTGCATTGCAAAGTCAAAATGCAGACTAAATACATTGGCATGTCTAAATTTTAAAGTACAGCTGTCCTTACAAAGAGATTACAAGGCAACCCCTGAGTTGATTTCAATTCTTGCAAGAAATGGACTCAAAACAGAACAAAACAAAACAAAAAAGCCCTGTTTATCTCTGGTAGGAAATTAAATTATAAAACAAGTAAACTCAGGTGAACACTATTCATCAGGCCATGGCGATGTGCTCATGGAAATGGATGGGCCATCATTAAACGCATGATTCCTCTGGCAGAACTACTACATAAATCTGAGTTGGCAGGGTGGGGAAGGGAAGCCACTTATCTGTGGCTGGATATGGGCTCATAGATGCACCTGTGGTGTCATAATTACACGCTGCAAGTATGTAGTACAGGCTCCAGGGTCCAATCAGAGCCCCGACATAATGGGGGCAAGGTAGTGTCTTTGGACATTTTCATACCTAGGCTGTGGAGCAAAAGTGTTCTCTAAGCTCAGACATGCCTCTAGGCTGGACTGAGGATGCTTTTTAAGATTCCCTATTGCAACCACTTGTTCTTCAGGTGTTGGGAGGAAAAATGATGAGGAAGAGAGCAACAAAGTTATTGGAATGAATGAGGATCTGAGGATGTATCATTATTAAATAAATGATCATCCAGCTCATATCGTCTCTAAATTCTCTGGACAGGGTGGAGTGGGAGTATGGAAAACAGAAACTCAACACAGCAACACAACACAGCTCCGACACTTCCCAGTTCTCGGTAACTTTCTTAACCCTACTCTATTTCACCTTTAGTTTCCCTCTCTGTATAATGAGAATACAAGTAGTCCTTACTTCCTCAGGTAGTTATGTGAATAACATGTTAGAACAGTGTCAGGCGCATAAAAAATGCCCAATAATTATTAGATGTTATTATCATTGTTGCTCAAGGATAGTGATGAGGGGTCCTGAGGAAGTCCAGAAGTTAACTGGGCCCATTTGTATGGTCAAAGCTTGGAAGAGGTTGAGTAGAAAAATTGCTGGAAAGAGTTAAAAGTGACATTAAGAAGAAAGTATTGAAGGTAAACCAGGACAAGCTATTATGTTCAAAAGCAGGTATAGTTCTGAGAGAGAGGGAGATAAATGTGAAAGTTTGGAAGATTGGTCACGTGCAGGAACAAAGAGATGTTACAGACCTGCGTGATAAATAGGACTTCAAGATGCAGACCAAAACAGAAAAACTACCATTTATTATTATCTCCCATGTGTATGCTTTTGAGATTCTGTACACAAAGTCTCACTTAATTCTCACAACCAGACAAGATATAATCAGTCCCATTTTACAGTGAAAAACCAGAGGCCTGAGAGATTAAATGCTCTATCAAATCACATAACTAATAAGTAAAGAGACAGGATTTGAATTCAGGTCAATTGCTAAATGAGTGTAATTCTCTTCCTAAAAAGGATAAATTTTGGCCAGGAGCAGTGGCTCACACCTGTAATCCCAGCACTTTGGGAGGCTGGGGTAAGAGGATTGCTTGAGCTCAGGAGTTTGGGACATATCTAGACAACATAGCAAGACCTCATTTCTAAAAAAAAAAATTTTTTAATTAGCAGGGCTTAGTGGTACATGCCTGTAGTCCCAGCTATTCAGGAGGCTGAGGCAGAAGGATCACCGAGGAGGTTGAGGCTGCAGTGAGCTGTGATCAATCATGCCACTGCACTCCAGACTGGGTGACAGAGTGAGATCCTGACCAAAAAAAAAATTTCATTGTAACCTTCATTTTACCAAAACACATGTAGTGAAAAATGTTTCTTTCCCACCTCTACCTCTGCTCCTATTCCACAGGGTAACCATTCTCAGTGATTTCTTGTTAATCTTTCCTGATACATATTTTTTAATGCATGAATGAGCATGAATACAATACAAACACATTTTAAATGTATACAACAATTTTTAAACACAAATTTGAGCATATTAAATAAATGTTTCTGTACATTACTTTTTGCACTTAAAATAGATTTTGAAGATTTTTCTGGATCAGCACAAAAAGGACCCCCATAATATGCCACTGCATGAATGTATCATCATTTTTTTAAGCAGTTCCCCTTGGTGAACACTTAAGTTGTTTCCAGCTTTTGCTTCTATAATGCTATAATGAATGTTCTTCCATATGCATCTTTGGATATATGTTTGAGGTCATTTGTGGAATAAATTCTCAAAGGTAGGTGCTAAATCAAAGAGAGAAATAAAAGGTATTCAAATTGCAAAAGATGAGGCCAAATTATTTCTGTTTGCTGATGATATGATCTTATATCCTGAAAAACCTAAAGACTCCATGAAAAACCTCTGAAATTTGATAAAAGAATTCAGTAAATTTTCAAAATACAAAATGAACATACAAAAATCAGCAGTATTCCCATACACCAATAACAGTGTAACTGAGAATGAAATTAAGAAGACAAGCCCATTTACAATAGCTACAAAAAAAAAAACCCTAAGAATATATTTAACTAAGGAGGTTAAAGATCTCTATAAGGAAAACACTGATGAAAGAAATTGTAGATGGAATAAACAATTAGAAAACACTCCCTGCTCATAGATCTAAAGAATTAACATTGTTAAAATGACCGTACTGCAATCTACATCTACATCTGCAATGCAATGTCCATCAAAATACCAACACCAAACTTTTATAGAAGTAGAAAAAAAATCCTAAAATTCATATGGAAACATAAAAGAGCCTGAAGCTAGAGCCTGAAACTAGAGCATCGCAATACCTGACTTCAAATTATTTTACAAGCTATATTAACCAAAAAAGTATGATAGTGTTATAAAAATAGATGCATAGACCAATGGCACAGAATATTGGACGCAGAAATAAACCCACATATTCATAGCCAACTGCTCTTTGGCAAAACAGATGGGAACATACACTGGGTAAAGGACACACTTTTCAATAAATGGTTCTGGGAAACTTGGAATGCCGTATGCAAAAAAATGAAATTGAACTCATATTCTTCACCATATACTAAAATCAACTCATCATGGACTAAAGACTAAAATATAAGATCTGAAACTATAAAAATACTGGAAGAAAACCTATGGAAAACTCTTTTGGACATTGGTCTAGGCAAAGAATTAGTAACTCAGTCCTCAAAATCACAGGCAATTAAGAACAGACCAGTGGGACTTAATTAAACTAAAAAGCATCTGCACAGCAAAAGAAATAATCAATAGAATAAACAGACTACCTGAAAAATGGTAGAAAATATTTACAAAATATGCATCTGAAAAGGGTCTAACATACAAAATATACAAGGGACTCAAACAACTCAACAACAACAAAAATTAACTCCATTAAAAAGTGGACAAAGGGGCTGGGCATGGTGTCTTACTCCTGTAATTCCAGCACTTTGGGAGACTGAGGCAGGAGATCGCTTGAGCCCAGGAGTTCAAGACAAGCCTGGGCAACATAGCTAGACCTCGTCTCTAGAAGAAAACAATAAAGTAGGCAAAGGATATGAATAGATATACAAATGTCCAACAGGTATATGGAAAATTGTTAAACATCACTAATTATCAAAGAATTACAAATTAAAATCATAACGACATACCATCTTGCCCCATTCAGAATGACTATTATCAAAAAGTCCAAAAATAATAGATGTTGGCAAGGATACAGACATAAGGGATCTCATACACTATTGGTGGGAATGTAAATTAGTTTAACTTCTATGGAAAATAGTATGGAGATTACTCAAAGAACAGAAAGTAGAACTAGCCTTCAACCCAGCAATCCCACTACTGGATCTATTCAAAGGAAAATAACTCATTATATCAAAAAGGTATCTGCACTCCTATGTTTATCACAGCATTATATACAATAGTAAAGATATGGACTCAGCCTAAGTGTCCATCAGTGGATGACTGGATAAAGAAAATGTCACACACACACACACACACACACACACACACACACAAATGGAATACTGTTCAGCCATAAAAAGAATGAAATCATGTTTTTGCAGCAACATGAATAGAACTAGAGGCCATTATTGTAAGTGAGACAAGTTGGACGCAGAAAGACAAATATTGTATATTCTCACTATAAGCAGAAGGTAAATTAATGTAAAGTGTGGAATGATAGACAATGGAGACTCAGAAGGGTGAGAAGGTGGGAGGGAGTAGATGAGACATTATTTAATGAGTACAATATGCATTATTTGGGTGGTAGATACTTTAAAAACCCTGACTTAACCACTGTCATGCAACCAAATTGCACTTGTACCCCCATCAATTTATACAAACTTAAAAAAAGAAAACACAATTACTGATACTCTGGATTCTATGAATGCTGTGAGCAATAAACTTTGCTTTGTCCCTGAAATTAAAAAAAAGGTAAGTGCTAAATCAAAAGGTGCATTTTTTTTTTTTTTGAGAAAGCAGGATTTATTGAGAGGACAGAAAAGCTCCCACAGTGAGAGAGGACCCGAAGGGGTTGCCTAAAAGGTACATTTTCACTGCTGCTTCTGTTGTTGTTGTGTTTTAGTGGATAGGGCTAAAATGTAAAATTGGTGTGGTTTTCCACTATTCTAAGCCTCCCCGGTCTCTATTGTTGGCTGTGCTGTGGTTTGACTTTTTAGGGGTTAAAGGCACAGGTTTGGGGAATAGCAATTCGTCCAACTTGGCTGTAGGCTGCTTTGAGATGGCGTTGATAATTTCCCATATTATCCTTTTCTAGACTAAGAAAGATCATCCCAATTTTTTGAGCTAGTTACCAAAAATAGAGGTGGCAATTCACCAATTCATTGTTTTTATCATGCCATCGATTGGTCTATTGCAGTTTTAACAGGAACAATGGCACTAATGGATGTATATTCTCACTCCATTGCCTCCCCTTGCCTACCAAGGAAAATGTATATATTGCTTGCCCAGCATTTCCACCTTCCTTCCACCACCATCCTAGACATTTATTATGCCAAAAGGATAATTCGGTGTGGGAAGAACCAAGAGGTGGGGGTGGAGAGATTTATTCCACAAATGAACAGAAGAGGAAACAAAGAAGAAACTTCGGCAGGTTGGTGCCGGGTTTTTTATTACGGGCTGAGAAATTGTGGGGAGGTTAAGAAGGGAGTCACTTTGAAGCAGCTGCCACAGCCATACAAAAAGGCCAGAAGACCTGGGAAAGGGGGCTTTAGACATGGTGCTGTGAGTACTGAACTGGGTGTCTTTTTGAGAGAGATAAGTATGTACCGGAATCAGTTTTTAGTACCTTTTGGCTGCTGGATTGGATTTCTTTGAATGTCGCATTACTCCAAACCTGGACCACGTGATGTCCCAGGATTTATTTGGGTTATGTTATTACCACTAGCATCATCACCACCATCATCAGTTACCATCATCACGATGATTACTATTCATCAAACATATTTGTGTGAAAGATAGTGTTAGATGTTTTATCTAATAAAAAGATAAGGTATAGTTTGCAGAGGAGGAAACTCAGGAAACCCTAGTCCCAGGGCTGGAATTTATACCTATGTGTGTCTATTTCAAAAGCCCGTGCTTGAATCCTTTTAACCATCTTATTAGCGTCATCTTTGTTAATACAAGGGTGTTCTTAATTTGTTCTCAAATATGCTTTTGAGCCTCTTAGGAGTGAACCCAAAATTCATGGTTACCTGAAATTTTCCTGGAGAGCTGTCCCCTGGGAAAGAGTGAAGCATTAACTCTAAAGAGCTGCCTAAAAGGCACCCAGGCTAGAGTGCATTTGTGGATAATGGAAACAGCGTGTGCAGTGACATGGAGGTGAGGAAGTCCACTGGTATTCAGAAAGGGTGAATTCCAGGGCAAAGAGATGAGACCAAAGAATTAAACAAGAACTAGTTGTAAAGAAATCTGAATGCCAGGCTTCAGCCTTTGGCTTTAAGATAAAGACATTGGAAGTCTTTGAAGGGTTTTGAGGAGATTTCCCTTCTTAGAAAATCATTCCTGCTGCAAAAGAGATGATGCAGCAGAAGAGGTCCTGGGAGGAGCTGGGGGACACTGCTGAAAAATCTAGGTGAGAGGTGATAGTGGGTGAAGTCAGGCAGAGAGAAGGTGCTATGAAAGGATGTGGAAACTGATTGGATGTGGAGGCTGAGAAAAATGGAGGCTCTCTGGTGCCTCTGAAATTTCCAGTCTGGGTGACTGCTATTTTCCAAGGTCATCGCTTAGCCCCAGCGCAGAGCAGGGAGTCCCAGTGCTACATATAGATTCCGCGGCCCCGGGAGACTGTTGTGCTTTCTGGGGTCCCACTGAAGAGCCTGTGCCTCCTCCCCCAGACACGTGTGCCTCTTTCCTGTTCCACAATCCTTGTCCTATGGAAGGAGGCTGGCAGTTCCTCACTAAGACTCAATTAAATTAGCTCCGAGCCCACCCCATTCTCAAGTCCTGTGTACTTGTTCGGGTTCCTTGCCAGGAAAATCTGCCCAGGCAGCAGAGAGCCCCATGCCAGGGATGTGTGATCCCCTGTTACTATGATGAATTTGGACAAACATATGTTGGAGAAGCAACAGGGGGCGGCTCTCCTCCGTGAATGAGAACGAGTCATGTTGAAACCACTGGGTCATTCAAGCTTCAAATGTGGAGGCAAATTGCAGGGGAAGGGGGGGTGGCAGAGTTGCAACGTTTCAAAGCAACAAGAATGCTGTGGGTTGTTTGGGAGGAAGTCTCTACCTCCCACTTGCTTCTTCCAAATTGGCAGGTAAACAGAGCTGACAGCACTGGAGAGGAAGGAAGCCTTGTCTTGTTCCTCAGGGAGCCCAGAGAAAGAGCAACTGTTTGTTGAGGCGATTTAATGGTCTAGAGCTTTGGCACCAATGTCGGCAGGACTACCACTGACTGTGGAACCTTAGTTTAGACCTAACCCTTGCCTCAGGGTCTCATTTTTCTCATCTGTGAAATGTAGAGTGACGATGTGATCTGACTTACCCAGAATCTTGAGGATCCAGTGATAGAGTAGAATTTAAGCAACTCAAACTTCTGAGCACCAGGCGTGTGCCAGGCACCATGCTGAATAAAGCAGATAGGTCCCCTGCCTTCTCAAAGAGTACAGTCTAGTAGACTTTCACACCTCTTGGGCTTCATTATCGACCCCTCCTCTGTGCCAGAATCCACATGGGGAGCTCTCGTTTATGATCTGTGAGCCTCTCCCAAAAGCTGCAAGGTAAGCATTCTATAAAGCGCAGAGTCTTTTCTCTTTAAAACACGAAGTTCATTTAAGGATGGGAATGATCCGACCCTCTATACCCTGCACGCCAAACCCTTGCTTGAAACCACTGTGTAGTATAAAAACCTTCCCTTGTTACTTGGGAAACAACTATCTAATATCACAGGCTTTTAAAATATAACCTTATTATGTTTTGTGTACCAGTGTTGGGGATTTATGTAGATTTACCCAAGGTGTAGCGATGTTCTGGTCTAGGCTGGGATTCTTGAAACTTGGAGCATTGAAGAGGGGCCTGTCTACTCTAATCCTGTGAGAATGAGGTTGCTAAGTAGACCATTGTCATATTAAATCAGTAAATACTGTGATGCCATGGCTCTAGGGGAAGGAGGTGCTTTCTTCTTTGAGGAAGGAACACCCCTCCCCTTGGATGGGAAGGGAAAAGCCATCATGGATATTGGTGTTGACAAAGAGGATCAAACCACTTTGCAATTCATTATCTATTTGTCAGGAGGCAAGGGGTGGGGGAGAAAGTTAGATTTTACCAAGAAATCTAGTCTTTATAGGGTTCCCTCTGGAACTTTGTACCCTATACTTAAGAGCAAGTGATTTTCTATCTAAGAGAGAGAGAGAGAGAAAATAAAGGAAAACAAAATTAGGAAAGCCAACCTAGGAGAGTGTAAACAGCGGGCCCCTAATGAGGCAAGGCTTTAAAGACGTAAGACTGGAGTGTGTATGCAGAAAAGACTCCACACTGCTGGAGGAAGTAATCCTGCACCCGAGATGAGCTCATTCTGCTTGCTTAGGAAAAGCAGAGCAAAAGCATTAATCTGTTTCCTGATAGATAGCCGACTTGGATTAATAAAAAGTGCCTATGTATGTACTTCTTGAAATAAAATATTTATTACAGAATTTTTGAAAACGACTGGTTGACCAGATGGATAAATGGGATTCCAGGCTGCTGGAGTGTTGAGTTTTGTACTCTAACAAATGTAGATTTATCCAAGGTGTAGCCAAATCTATAAAGCTCTCAGCTGTGGTCGGTTGAGCAACTATAAGCACTGAGACTGGACCTATCTAAAGTCAAAATAGAAACTCACCAAAGAACTCAGTTTCTCAACCAGCTTTGCTTCCTAGAATCCATAAATCCATGGATTACAGGTGCTGAACGGAAATATAATTAAGACCTTATCCAATGTGTTAGGCTGTTTTGGCGTTGCTATCAACAAATACCGAGGCTGGGTAATTTATAAAGAAAAGAGGTTTATTTGACTCATGGTTCTGCAGGCTGGACAGGAAGACTGGTGCCGGCATCTGCTTTTGGTGAGGACTCTGGAAGCTTTTACTCGTGTTAGAAGGTGAAGGTGAGCTGGTGTGTCACACGGCAAGATGGGGAGCAAGAGAGGTGCCAGGTTCTTTTAAACAATGTGCTTTTGTGTGAACGAACAGAGCAAGGACTCACTCATTACTGTGGAAAGGGCACCACGCCATTCATGAGGGATCAGCCCCCCATGACCCATACACCCTCGGCTCTACCTCCATCATTGGGGGTCCTATTTCAACCTGAGATTTGGGGGAGACAAATAGCCAAACTACATCACCTAACAGGTTTGATTTACAGAAGAGAAGCCTGGGAGCTAGAAAGAGCTGATTACCTGCTCAAGCCCAAACAGGCCCTAGCTAGAACCCAGATGCCCTTGTTTTTGGTCCTGTGTACCTTTCACAACAAGAAACCCATTGGTTTATTGGACGCTTTCAAGTTCTTCATTGAAATTTACCCAGGGTGTGGCATCATGTGATTTCACTTCAATAGGAGCTACAAGAATCTGACCTGATCAATTAATTCCTGCCTCATTTTTATTCCTTCTCTTCCTTCTCACAGGACATAGTGTCTCTGCCAATGGCAACTCCTGCTCAGTTCTTCGTTCCCTGCAAATTTTGTTGTGGCCGATGCCTGCAGAGTGGGAGAGGGTGATAGACGGGCATGGAGAAGGGAGATGGACAGCTACTAGGAAAGAATCTGTGATTCGGAGGCCTTTTGGTGACTTGCACACACAAAGGATCAGGAAAGAATTGCTTTTTCAAACAGCATAAATAGAAAACCACTGGGCCTGAGTGCTTGCTGCTACATAATGAACGTGCTTGCCTTTTCCTAACAACATTTTAAGTCGGTAATTGGCCCGACAGGGGATGTGAACTGTACACTGAGTCACAGAATAGTACAGAAAATCTCAGAAAGGCTTCACCTCCCATCAGGAGAGCCGCCTGTGTGCCGAGCCCTGTAGAGACGCGTTCCTGGCATTTGGAGGAGTGCAGATGTTGAAAATAAGAAAGGGCTTCAGAGGACAACCATCCCCTGGGTCCCTGGTCTTTTCCACATCAGAAGGCTCTTTGATATGTTCCCCTCCTTCCCTTGGGCCCCATGTTCTAAAGGATGCAGCCAGCAAACTAAACTGCTCTGATCATCTAAAAATAGATGTATTTTCCCACAGAATAACCACAGATCTATATAACGAATGATCACTCAGTTAATATGATGCCTGTAAAAGATAAGTGGCCTGTCTCATCTAAAATAATAATAATATCAATAATAATATGATTTATTGCCTGCCTACTGAAGCCCAACTAACGGATTTACAAAGCTTATCTTACTTAATACTTGCTAGAGTGTTATAAAGCTGTCTTCATTTCACAGTTCAGGAAACAGAGGCACAGAGGAGTTCTGTAATTTACTCAACTTGGTTCCAAACTCAGGTTTACCTGACCACAAAGGCACTTAAATATATATATATAAGCTTCAAAAGGACAGATGTTACAGTCTTTTCATTAGTCTTTTTGAAATATTGACACTCGTTTGAGGAATGCCCATCAATTTCTTAGCAAGCTTTTGCAAGGTAAGAAATTGCAAGGTAAAAATACAAGTTAAGTATTTTTGTTTGGGTCTCAATGTTTTTCTTAATAGTTAAGATAATGGAGATCCAGAGAAGGTTAGAAACTTGCTCAGTATTAACCCAGCTAATTAACAGCAATGCTAATTTTAAATCCTAGGTCTTTTTTTTAAAATCTCAGGTTCTAAGCTCTTTGTATCCCACTTAGCTCCAGCAAGTAATAGTTGAATACATACCATAGGAGAGCATATAAACAGCAAGTACATCAGCACTCTCCTAACCTGAATCCATGGCAAACATTACAAATCAGTCATGAAACTCTTTTCAGCTAAGGCTGAATGTGACTCTCAATCAGCTGGAATTGACAAATCTCATTTACTATTGGGACCATACACAACGCCTTTTAAGGTCCTCAAGATAACACAAAACAAGGACAAAATAATGTATGCTCTCAAAAATTGTATGACTTTCAGAAAATAATTTCAGTTCAATGTAACTTTTTTAAAAGTACGAGGGCAGACCAACTTTTAATTCAGGGGATTTTTGGAGACAGGAAATGTTGTGAATTGATGTCTATACCCCACTCACAAGGTCAAGATCTATCAGGATGTGTGGAGGAATGGAGACTACCGTGAGGGGACTGAATGTGAATGGGAGAAGGTGGCTGCTGGAGGACCAGTCAACACAAGACATTGACCCTAGAGAAATGTGTGAGTGCAGGAAGCTGAGGAGGAGGGAAATGCAATCTGATAAGGAAGAAACTGAGACTAGCTGCTGAGCCAGAAGGTGATATCTACTGGTCTTCAGAGACTGCTACATCTTGTTGAAATTTGATTCCCAGTATTGGAGGCAGAGCCTAGTAAGAAATGTTGAGTCTTCCTCATGCATGGCTTGGTGTCCTCCTCACAGTGTTTAGTGAGTTCTTGCTCTGTTAGTTCCTCAGGAAGCTGGTGGTTAAAAACAGCCCGGCACCTCCCTGCTGTCTCTCTCACTTCCTTTCTCACCATGTGAACTCTGCATACACAGGCTCCCTGTCATCTTCTGCCATGAGTGGAAGCAACCTGAGGCCCTCACCAGAAGCTGAGTAGATGCCGGTGCCATGTTTGTTGTACAGCTTGCCAAACCATGTGCCAAGTAAACTTCTTTTCTTTACAAATCACCCAGCCTCGGGTATTCCTTTACAGGTTCTCAAATGGACTAGGACAAGGACAAAGCTGGTATTTGAGGGTGGATGAAGCAGGTTAAAAAGTATTAATTGTTGCATATCAACGCCTCCAGGCAAGCTAGCTCTTCTCTTTGCTCCCTCACCTCGTACACGAGTGGCCATGGTAAGTTGAAGCATTTTAAGATTGAAAGAGAAGGGTGATATAATAGTGACCCTCCCAAAACCTTTGGGACCGGTTCCCTCATTGAAGCAGACTTGGACAAGGACATTTCCTGACTCTGGGGTGTGGTGGATGCCATGTGGCCAGCAAATTCTGGCAAGATTTTTCCAGCTAAAACAAGGCTGTGTCGTCTTGTTACTTCACTTCCTGAAAGGCTGTGACTGCTGGAATGTTGGATTCGGGGAGCATTCGCAAAGGGAGTCAAAAGAACAAAGGGGAGAAGACTCAAGTGTGGTGGAGTGAAGGGGATGGAGATGGTGAAAGTATGAAGTCCAATACAGCCCAACCCCAGTCTGGGAAGAAGGGGTTTATGCAAATGCCCAAATGAGTGACTCTGTTTCCTTTGAAATTCCAAGAAATGAGAGTTTTCTAGAGATGTTCGTTGGTCATCGGGGTAGAAATTGTGTTTCATGGACGTGTCAAGGTTTAGAACCGAGCCCCTTCAGAGGAGCTCAGGCAAGCACTGGCTGTGTCCTGAGCTTGGAGGAGAGGGCAGCGTCTCCCTGGGCTAAGCCGCCATCTGCGCTCCTTAGAATCAATTCCAGCTTGGATATGCTGCCACTGTCTTTCTGACTCCGTCTTTGAACCCCAAGAAGGTGTTTTAGAGAATTTTTTTTTCACAATTCCACAGACAGGCAGAATTAGCCTCTTCAAACCAACAAGAGATTAGCGCTTGACTGGTGTGGTTCATTATGTACAATTCAAAATCAACCCCCTGTTGTTCAAACTTCCTTTGTGCCTGGGGCTCTTGAAAGAAGAAATTACATGCTGTCCTGAAAAATGCTGGGGAAGGTGTATGGGTCCAGGTTGCAACATGTTGGTGAGTCTTAAAGACACGCGGGGTAACAATGTAGTCAAGTGTTGTGACCGCCTAGGACTAGGTCGGACTTCGCAAAGAATCCTGGGAGAAATCATTTTAAGCATAAAAATATTTTTAAATGGCTCTTTTATTTGCCCTGTGATCTGTGCAGTCCAGAATCCTGTTCCTGCTGGGAGAAGCAAAGCACTCGCCTCCTGGGTGTCAGGTGCAACAGTGACAACCATCTCTCATACATTCCTGGGGTTCCTTAATGAACTCTCCAGGGCAGGCCTTAGGGGCCTGCAGCCTGTGGGCCAGGTGCTGTGCACTGCTGGATTTTATGTTAGGACACAGCCATTTGTTTGCTTCGCCTGGCAACAGGAGAGCTGAGTCGCTGCAAGAGAGGCTGAATGGCCCAAATGGCTTGCAGAGCCTAAAATAGTTACTACCTGGCTCTGACAGGAAAGATTGCCAATCCCTGGTAGGAGAACAGCTGGGAAACCACCTAATTTTGTATTGGAAGCTGGGTTCTGCGCTGGTCCATGACCTCCTGGCCTGTTCCCTGCTCCGTTCTTCAAAGCAGGAAACTGCAAAGGGACTGACTCCCACAGGCATGATTGAGGATCCCGGGTCAACTGGCTTCTGTCTGGATCCAGCAATGGCAGGCACTGACAGGAGACTAAAGAGCAAAAAAAGGGTTACACACTTACGCACACAGTGCATACATGCACATACACAGACATATGCGTACATACACACATACACACATTCATACAATATATGCACACACACATGCGCACAATACACGTGCATGCACATACGTGTATAATATGTGCACACACGTATGTGCATATGTTCATATGCATAAACACATATACAGGCATGCATACACACACATATACACATACATGCATGCACACATATGTGCACATATATGCACACCCATATGCACACATATACAAAGGTACACAAATGCATACAACATATATGCATGCATACTCATACACATATACATACATAGATGCACACATACACATAGGCACACACGCACACACATATGCACACACACTTGGGGCAGCATCTCAATGGCAATCATGTTCCCTCCACGGCCCAGTTCCTGCTGCACTGACTTCCTGAGGTGCCAGCCTCTGTTGAGGTAGGCATCCCGTCAAGGAGGTAGCACTGTTACTGATCTCAGCTCCTGGCTCCCTTGGCCACTCTGGCCCAGCCGTGCACTGTGCCCTCCCAGCCAAGAAAGCACATCCTTTGGAAGCTCTGGGATTGTTCCTGAACATCTCTCACTCCAGAAACACTTCTGTCCAGCTCCAGCCACTTGGTCTAGTAACTTCAACCTCTCTCCTGCTCCAGATTGTTTGTGCTTGGTGTTCTCAATATTTGAATCTTGACCCTTCCTAGCCCATCTGTTTTCCAAGATTTTGAAAAATTGATCCAGAAAAACAAAAGAATCCAGCAGTTGAAACACTTTAGAAAATGCTGGGTTAAACAAATAGAGAGAGGTCTCTTCAGTGCAGGACTTCTCAGAGTCTTTAAATAAAAGACAGCTGAGATGGTAGTGTTTTCAAAGCTCATTTGAGCAGGAAACTTTTCTTCTCTGTGTACAGAGCTTCTCATGGGACTTGGGATCCATGAAACACTATTAGACATGATGAATGTTTGTTGTTTTGTCTGTCCAGCCTCTATTCCTCCATCCTTCCCTTCTTCTGGTGACAGGATATCTCTTTTGAGTTGGAGACCTTTTCCATCTGGTGTGGGTGGCACTGACCTCCTTGCCACCATCTCCAACAACAGGGTTGAGATGTCATCCCGTCCTATCCACAGTGACTGACCGAGGATGAAAATGTATCTAAATTGGGCCAAGAGTCCTTACTGGGACTTTTCTAACAAGGGTTTCAGGAAAAACTTACTCTTTCTTCCACTGAGGATGAAGAGTTACTAGGATATTAGTGGGCTAGGGGTCAAATGGCTGTCAGGTAGAGAGAAGCCGTTAGAATAGAAATCCAAGCCAAGAGAGACCACGGAATTGAAAAATGGAAAGAGAACAGAATGCTGACAGTATTTCCTGAGCCTTTGGGCCCAACCAAGTCTTCAGTTAACTCCCTTCCTTTGACTTCTTAATTACATGAGCCAATAAATCCCACTACCCCCTTTTAAATTTCATTTTTGCTTGAGATAGTTTGAGTTCATCTTTTGCCTGTCACATATGGAATATGTCTGGTTCATAGATGGAGGGAACACAGCCTTTTCTGGCTCAAAATACATGCCGTGCCATCATGAGTCAGAATCCTCCTGCAGATCCTGAATCCTCAGAATGCTGTCCCCAAGATCAGACCCTGTGCCTGGTGTTCTGTTCATGCCAGGCCCTCCAAAGAGAGAGGCCTTACAGAAGTACAGGCTTGAGTGGGGAGCAGACAGATGGAGCAGGGCCAGCACCCAGGGTAGCCTTCATCTGTAACTCATCGTTCCAAAGCCAGGGCACAGTCTCACATCTGCTTGGTCTTCTGCAAGCCCATCGAATGGGATCTTAGGGCCCTGGTCGCCCAGCCCTGTGCCTCCACTTGGATTATGCCACGATTCTGCATTTGCCCTAAATTTTTGTCTTCTTGGCTGTTAACACTGTTCCAACACCAAAGATCATTGATTCCAGCCCTGGAATTATTTACTCGGTGCAACTAGAAAACAACATATGTTGACTTGAATGATATTCAGATTAATAAATGAGAGACTCCAAGCCCTTCCAGCTGAGCAGTAGTTTTAATTCAGAAATCACTCATGTGGAATAGCAGAGGTGCCAAGAATACAGGTGTAAACAAGTGGCAGAGATGAGAAGAACCCAATGCGTGAAGGGAACAATGGAAAGATTCCCTTGTGCACCCAATGCCACTCCATGTCAGAAAAAAGCTTCCACTAGCATGCCTGTTGATACTCAGATCATTCTCTAAGCAGGTGAAAATGACTAGTCCCATTTTGCAGAGGAAATCATTGACATGGCCAAGAATATGGAGTGACCCAAGGTTGCCCAAGGTCGCCTAGCCAGAGGGAAACAGTCAGAGCTTGAAGGTGAGATACTGACACAGATCCAGTCCTCTTTGCATATCTGATAAGTTTGGTTTGCTGGTTCCCATCTCTGATAAACACGGGACTCAATTTCCCATTTTTCCAGCCACCCTAAAGTCTGCACCCCAAGGTCTAAAGTTCCCTTCCTCAACAGTACACCCAATTTTGCTGGAATATCTGTGTTTCATTACAGCCTTCCCTGTTGCTACCTAGGAAACTGTTTCAGCTCAAACCATAGAGGTCAAGAACTAAGAACAGTATGATAGCGATCAACACTCTTCTTTTTTGGGAAATTTTATTTCTTGATTTGGTAGCTTCAAGCCTATCATGGCATCTTAAATCAAAGTCAGCCAGGCACAGTGGTTCATGCTTGTAATCACACCACTTTGGGAGGCCAAGGTGGGAGGATTGCTTGAGCCCTGGAGTTTGAGACTAACCTAGGCAACATAGCAAGACTTGCCCTTACAAAAAATAAAAAATATTAGCCAGGTGTAGTGGCACATGCCTGTGGTCCAAGCTACTCAGGAGGCTGAGGCAGAAGGATTACTTGAGCCCAGGAGGTTGAGGCTGTAGAGAGCCATGATCCTGCCACTGTACTTTGGTGTGGGTGGCAGAATGAGACCCTGACTCAAAAAAAAAAAAGTCATAGTATTTGGGGACAGAGGAAGGAGGGTAAGGTGTACCAAAGATAATCCTTAAAAATATAGTGAACATAAATAAATTTTCTCTCTCAAAAAACTCAGTCAACTCTATCAAGATGTCCCTAATGAGGACAGCAGCCATCAATTAAATAATTAGTTATAATTTCTTTGGTTTTCTTCTCAGTTCAACCATAGCTCCAGGAGAAATTGTGCATGTCTTGTTCATCATTCTATACATCCAGCAGTACCAGAGCACTGAGCACATAGTGGGTGCTTAGGTGAGAAAATTATACAGTGATTGAATGAATGATCAAACCATTGAGAATCAGCACAAACACAACTTCCTCACTTGCCAATCCTAGGTAAACATTCGCTTCTGAATTTTATGGCCAGTAATGAGCTTCATATCATCATTCAGCAAAGCAGTTATCGATCACCTACTATGTGCCAGGGTATCTTAGACTGAGAGCCACTTCATATCCTTTTTGATTTGAGTCAGGATGTAAACACACAGATATACAAACATATAAAAAATACATCTATGTAAACAAACACATGTGCACATATATTCAGAAATACATATACACATACAACATATTTTCAAATGTCTTGGTTTAAATTCTCTACTAGAGAAAATATGTCCGAGTCTGACCTTTACACGTCTGTTCCCTTCCATCCCTGTAAGGACCTGGTCTCCACTCACAACTTCCTCCCTGTCCCAATCCTGCAAGTGGATGGGCCATATGTAAGCTGCTACTGCCTCCATGCCTTGGGGCTGACTTTGGGTACTTACCTGTCCTAGTCCATAAATTTAGTCTTCCACTTGTGCCTCTGCTTTGTCCTTGGGTCCCTCACCCTGCACCCTAGTTCTTCTCGGACACTGGCCTGGGTCTCTATCGCTGAGATGCCTAAGCCCCTCCCCAGTCTTTCCAGTTCCTTGTGGGCCCTGGATTGCAGCCTGTAGTTTGGACACTGCAGCAGGCTGCCCTGATGGCCACTTCCCTGGTGCCTTCAGTACCCTGCCTGTGGGGCACCTTGGAATCCCAGAGATCATGCTTGCTAGAACTTGAGCTGACCCCATGAATGACTGGCTTTTTTCTACTTGCTTGAACTCACTTTGGGCACCAGCATATGGAATGCCTTTTCCAGGAGGTGGGATGAGCTCTGATCCTTCCGTCTGCTCTACCCTGCTGTAGGCAAATGGACAAAGTCCTGGGGGAGGCATGGCTGCTGCGTGTCTATTTGCTTTGAATAAATGTGCATGAGACTTCTTTCGTTGTATGTGCTTAGAGCAGGGTTTCTCAACCACAGCATTACTAACATTTTGGACTGGATAATTCTTAGTGATGGGGACTGTCTTTTGCATTTTTGGACATTTGGCAGCATCCTTGGCTCTACCCACTAGGTAGTAGTAGCACTTTCAAGTTAAACGACCAAAAATGTCCCCCAATTGAGAGCTGCTGCCATAGAACATCCAAAGAGTTCCCTCTGAGTAAAGAACCTGCTCTTATTCCCACATCTGGCCTCATGGGTAGAAAGGGCCCATTAGTCACATGGATCCAGGGACACTAGCTATTTCCAGGGCTGCTGTGAAGATGAACACTGTTGGAGTGGGCATCTTGGCTCATCTCTGTCCAATCCACATTCTCCATACAGCGTCCTGATCTTCCTTTGGGGAACCACCACCTCCGCAATCCCAGGCCATGAAATTTGGGTGTAGAACAGAGATTGGTTCAGGCATGAGTGATGACTTAACTTGGTCCAAGGGTCAGCTCTGAGACATTTGCTGAACTCTTATGACACGGAAGGTATTTTGCCTGCTAGAGTTTTTAGTTGGAAAGGATGGATAATTTAATCATCATGTTCCTCTCTGGGAATGGAATAAACACATCAACTTCAGCAAAGTGGAAGTGATAAAAAGAGAAGGTGTTGTAGCAAAGCAAACTGATGATTGGTATGCACATCTGGATACAGCCGCTCCTGAAACTCATGCACCTTTATGTATATTTAAACTATCTTGAGTTGGTTTTCTGTTTTTTGCACCCAAAAGAGTGCTCATGAATATATCTCGCATATGTAACACCTAGCACAGTGCTAACACATCATTAATAGGTGCTCAATATAAAGTAAATACTGTTACTAATTACTGAGTTGACAACTATTGAGTAACTACTGTGTGCCAAGCATAATGCTGATCATTAAGGGCTGAGACTAGCCGTAACATACTAGAAGGCTTAGCTTCCAGTTCCAGCCCCATCACTTATATGTGATCTTGGCTAAGTTATGTCGCCTGCCTGAGTCTCAGTTTCCCTTATCTGGAAGAAGATAGAATTGGAGCAGATTAGACATTACAAACTGGCGCTTGAGGGCTGCATCCAGCCCTTCTTTTGGTGTTTCATTTGACCTGCACAACATTTTACAACTTGGAAAATGTCACCTGAAAATCCAGACATCCAGCTCCTTTAGGAAAATTAGGGCACATTACCACACAGCAGAGACAAATAGGCTTTAGAAGGGGCATACACTCTATGAATCGCCCCAGACCCCACCTTTCCCCCTTATCTCACGCTTACCTGCCTCGCTCAGCTCGTGACCAGTGACTGGCCTTGAGTTTGCATTTCCCAGACCATTCTCTTTCACCTCTAATATTGTCTGAGCTGGCAGGACACACCCTTCAGTAACAGGAGACCAAAAGGCGAGAGGGCCAAGGGAAAGAGATTGAACCCGAGAGGGAAAACACCCACCCAGGAAAGCAATCTGTTATTCTAACCCCTCCGGGGCCACTGATGGGGCCTCAGGCCCAAGAAATTGGCAGCAATCGGGGGCAGAGACAAATAAACTGAGATCGTCTTTCTTTGCTTTCCAGTCAGACAAAGAAAATCCCTCTCCGTGAAAAGCCTCTTCGGCCGGCTTTGATGTCCCTCTTGCCAGCAGCAGGCCACTTCAGACAAGAGAGGCAGGCAGGGGCAGGGAGCTGAGAACAAAGCCTGTTTCCTGGGCTGCTAATTATTCTCCTTCTGTGTAAATAATTATCTGGAAGGTAAAAAAACAGTCTGTGGGTAAAGAGCTGGAAAAGTGAAAGGAAGATGAAAGGATTTGATGTGTCCCCGGGAGCGGTCCTTGAAGGGAAAGTGAGTCACAGCAAAGCCCTTCTTACTTCCTGTGTTTCAAACACCTAGTCTGGGACTCCCAAAGCCCCTGGCACTGGTGCTGTAATTAAATCGTGGTTCTGGAAGCCGGCGTGTGGTTGATCCGACGGCTTCTGTCTGGCTGCTGCTGGACTCTGCCTGGGTAGAGGCAGGAAGTCTTGAAAATTAAGGCTCTGGAGTCAATTGGGCCCGGGTCTGAACCTGGCTCCACCGCTTGTTATAAACAGGAGTGGGAACAAGTTGCTTATTATAAATGGGATCGGGGGCAAGTTGCTTCTTCCCACATAGAGCCTGTGCAGAGGCTGCTTCTTCTGCCAGGAACACTTTGCCATCTCCCCAGCTCTGTGCAGTTGATAGCTGCACATCTACACTGGACACTACTGCTGCCAGCCACCGCTCCTGGCACTTCCCATCTCTGTGCCCTCCCACCCAATTACCAGCTGCCAGCTCTTTGTCACTTGACTGCAGTGTTCCCCCTGGGCACCTGAACCCTGGCTGCTCTTGCACAGGACGCATCAGAATCAGTGCCCTCTGGGAGCATCCTGCGACCAGTGACTGAGGAAAGTCGGGAGACAGAGAGAGCCTCAGCTCTCTCATCCTTCAGGTGACAAGAGTCTAACTGCAGGTGCTACACTGCCTCCAAGCAGGAGCAAGCACTCATTCCCTGGAGTGCTTTCTGGCTGGATTGGTTCTTCTGTCCCCCTCCGCCCCACCTCTTTCTTCCCCTGTAAGTGCTTCCTTGGATCACCTCCTGAATCAACAACTTTGACTCAAATTCCTGTCTCCGGGTCTGCTTCTGGGGAACTCAAATGAGGACAGCCGCTTTCAACTCTCAGCTCAAATGTCATTCCCTGGAGAAATCACTCTGACATCCTGGACCTGGCTAGGGCTCCGAGTTACATGTGAGCAATGTCCCTGCTAGTTTTTGTTCACGGCACTCATGCCACCGTAATTGTAATTTTTATATGTTTTTAAAATTGTTATCAATATCCGTCTCCTCCAGCTGAATATAAACTCCAGGAGGAGCCGGGCTCGGTGGCTCAGCCTGTAATCCCGCGCCTTTGGGAGGCTGAGGTGAGTGGATTGCCTGAGCCCACGGGTTCGAGACCCGCCTGGGCAA
>CAUYQG010036853.1:0-11584 GCA_963574415.1 Tarsius wallacei | reverse complement strand
AATCAGGGGTATCCAAATAGGAAAAGAGGACATTAAGTTATCATTCTTTGCTGATAATATGATCCTACACCTCGAAAATCCAAGAGAATGTGTGAAAAACCTGCTTGCTTTTATAAAGGACTTTGGCAAAGTCTCAGGGTAAAAAATAAATGTGCAAAAGGTAGTTGCGCTCTTATAAAGCAACAATAAGCAGGCAGAGAACCAAATAAAAGGCACAATTTCATTCACAATAGCCATAAAAATATGAAATACTTCAGCATCTTCCTAACCAGAGAAGTGAAAGACCTTTACAATGGGAACTACAAAACATTGCTCAAAGAAATCCAAGAGACACAAACAAATGGAAAAATATTCTATGCTCATGAATAGGAAAAATCAACATTGTTAAGATGTCCATCCTACCAAAGGCAATCTACAGATTCAATGCAATACCCATTTAATTACCAGCATCACTCTTCTCAGACTTGGAAATGACAATACCAAAATTCATATGGAAACATAAATGACCACAAATAATGAAAACAATAGTTAGCAAAAGAGAAAAGGAAGGAGGTGTCACACTTCCAGACTTCAAACTTTACTATAAGGTCACAATAATCAACAAAGCCTGGTATTGGTACAGGAACAGGTAAAAAGACCAATGGAACTGGATCAAGATTCTGACAGCAAAACCTCAATTTCTCAACCAACTGCTCTTTGACAAAGCCTCCAACAACAACCGCTGGGTAGAGGAGAGCCTATTCAGTAAATGGTACTGGGACAACTGGCTGATTACATGCAGAAGATTGAACCAGGACCCCTACCTATCACCATACACAAAAATTAACTCTAAATGGATCAAAGACCTTAACGTAAAACCTCAAACTATAAGATCTTAGGAAATACAGGAAGCACCCTTATGGAAATTGGAACTGGCAATGAAATCCTCATCAAACCCCAAGTGCCCATGCCATAAGAGATAAGACAGACAAGTGAGACCTCATCAAACTGACAAGCTGCAGCATAGCCATAGAAACCATCAAGAGATCAGGGAGATAGCCCACAGAATGGGAAAAAAAATCATCAACTTTATATCTGATAAAGGCTTATCATCTAGGATCTACAAGGAACTCAAAGGCACTGAAAGGGGAAAAAAACCAGCCCCATTAAAAAGTGGGCAAAAGGCATGAATGGACACTTCTTAAAAGAACATATATTAGCTGCCAACAGACACATGAAAAAGTGTTCATTCTCACTAATCATCAGAAAAATGCAAATCAAACCACATTAAGATACTACCTAGCCCCAGTAATTATGATCATCATTAATAAAACAAACAAAACAGATGCTGATGAGGATGTAGAGAAAAAGGAACGCTTCTACACTGCTGGTGGGAATGCAGAAATAGTGCAACCTCTCTGGAAGACAATGTGGCAATTTCTGAAAGAACTAGAAATTGACCTTCCATTATGACCCAGCAATACCCCTATTGGGACTATACCTGGGGGAACTCGTCATTCTACAAAAAAGATACCTGCACATGCATGTTTGTTGCTGCTCTATTCACAATAGCAGAAACATGGAACCAACTATACTGTCCATCGAAGCTGGATTGGATAAAAAATGTGGTACATATACACAATGGGATACTATGCAGCCGTAAAGAAGGACACACATGGACTTCACAGCAACTTGGATGGATTTAGAGTCTGTCATGTTCTGTGATCTATCACAGAAACAAAGAACAGAGTCCCATATGTTCTCACTCATAAGCAGACCTTGAACAATTATCATAATATTATAAGAAAGGGATTGACAGTACTGGGAAACTACCAGGGGAGGGAGGGTTACACCTCATCAACAAGGATACCTGAATAATGAATATTTGCATACCTAACCCTGAATTGTACCCCACATCTTTAAAATTAAAATAATAAACATTATTTCATTTTCTTTTGTAATTAATGAGTAAAACCCCAAAGAAGTTGAAAATGTACACTTTGCACATATAACTTAGACCAGGCATATGCAACTCATGGCCCACAGGCCACATATGACCCAGGAGAGCTAGTAATGTGGCTTTGCAAATCTTTTAAAATCATGTATTTTTTAGCCCTTTTTGTTGTGTGTGACCCCATGTGTGGTTCCACTTTTGAAATTCACAGTTATTCCTTGTTTATGACATGACTTTTTGGCAGCACATAATTTGTGAGACGCTGTTTTCAATTACAAAACACAAGAAGAGCGTAATTTGAACAAACATTTCTGAAGAACACCTTGAGAACTTACTAAGAATTGTGATCACTTCCATTAAATCAGACATTGACAGATTAGTTTTACAAAAACGGGATCAAATTTCCAATTAATTATATATTGCTCTCATTTTACTAAACTTTATAATATTAGTTTTATAAAAACAAGGTCAAATTTCCCATTAATTATCTGTTCTCATGTTTCTAAATTTTATAAAAAAATATAAAAAACAAAGAAGTCTTACTATGTATATACGCTAACTATATTATATATAATTTACGTGAGGCCCAAGACAATTCCTCTTTACTCAGTGCTATCTGATTTTCTATAAGTAGTGATCATAAGAATCCTGTAGCTGGGCTCGGTGGTTCAGCCTGCAATCCCACGCTTTGGGAGGCTGAGGTAAGTGGATTGCCTGAGCCAGTGGGTTCGAGACCCGCCCGGGCAATGTGGTGAGACCTCATCCCTACAATAAATCAAAAAATTAGCCGGGCCTAGTGGCGCGTGCCTGTAGTTCCAGCTACTTGGAAGGCTGAGGCGGAAGGATCGCTGGAGCCCAGCAGGTCGACGTTGCGGTGGCCGGGAGCGGCCACTGCACTCGTCTAGGCGACAGAGTGAGACTCCAACTCAAAAATAAATAAATAAATAAGAATCCTGTGATACTCTGGCACACTTAGTGTATTGGGTGTGACCTGCAATATGGTGACTCGGAAAGTTCTATCACTTGGGAGTTCAGTTGGTTTCATTTTTCTCAATTCAATTATATGGGAACTAGGTAGTAGTTTCTTCTGTGTCTGCTATCAGTATGTTCCTGTAAGTTTTTACTCAAAATCAGTTTTTATTTCCTAAAGAGAAACAGTTTATAATCATAAATAGGTCTCCAAACAAGAGTTCTAAAAATTATTTTACAGTTTAGTTGGCTTTAAACCATCTAAGGCATCTCTGCCATCTTAAAATTCCAGTGTTTTTTTTTGCTACACGCTGAATCTGGGGTATCTCAAATTTTTTCTCCCAATTGTAAGTATTTCCTAGCATTGCTACCAATGAAACCCTTTTCATCTCAATCAGGAACTACAGGTCCTGTCAAAAATTAAGCTAAACTTGATGTTTTTATTAGGCGTAAAGTTAGCATGTCATTACAGTTTATGGGTCTTTTGTTCAACTCCCTGACTTGACCTTTCTGTGCAAAAAATCAGCTCACTTGAAGAACTTGATACACATTTCCCTTAGACTGGGTCCAAATGCAACTTAGAGAGACTACTCAATTTAAACTTGAAAGCATCTCTTCTTGACGATGATTACTGAATTAATTCAAATGACTTCATAGTTCCGTGTTTAATCAAAATTAATGAATTCATCACCAGTGCACTGATTTATTTGTGTGATTAGAACTAAAAAGGTCATTCTCATCATTTCTCACCTCTTTTAATCTCAATTTTTCTTTTGAGGAAAGTAGATTTAATGCTGCTTGAATAAAGGTGTTTCTACTCTTATTGTAGAATCAATTTTATTCTTTATGAATAGGCTTTAGTCAGTTTTTCAATGCGCTGGAAAAGGATGTACTGTGAGGGCGAGCCAGTGTATATCTATTTACTCTAAGAGAATGTCCTGGGGAAGGGTTATACATCCCCATAGAGCTTTAGGAATGCTTCTGTTATTGTATCTGGCAGTGTCAAAATTATCTCTTTAGGTGTAATTTTCTTCTCCCTGATTTTCCTCATTGAGTCTGAATTTGTAAAGGAAAGGGACTCTGTCTAATGTATTTCATACAGTTTACCCTCTGCATACACAGGTACTGTATTTGGGAGTTCAACCGACCATGGTTCAAAATTTTCAAAAAAATAATTACAGTAAAAATAATACAAAAATATATTACAACAACTATTTACATAGCATTTATGTTGTATTAAATATTATAAATAGTTTAAAGATGATTTAAAGTATATGAGGAGGATATGTGCAAATTATATGCAAATACTATGCACTTGTATATAGGTGACTTGAGCATTCATGGATTTTGGTATCTGAGGAGAGTCCTGGAAACAATTTCTAGTGGATACCGAGGGATGACTGTTTTCTCTGTGAGTAGGGAAATGATAGTACTTAGCAGTTGTTCAATAATATTTATTGGCCAAATGCATAGAACTATTACATTTCACAACTGGAGTATATACCAATTTCGACTTACTCTACCCTATAATTATTGTTTCTGATGCCAGGACTTCAGCTTTCCTGCAATTAGGAAGCTGGTATCACATAAAATGAAGGAGTAAAGGGCAGAAAAATGTGAAAATCTTGTGTTGTTTTCTGTTAAAGATATAAGGAAGAAAAAAAACCTAAACCATATGTGCAAGTTATCTTTCTGTACTAGTTTTCTGTTGTTGCTGTAACAAATTACCACAAACTTGGCAGCTTAAAGCAGTACAAACTTATTTTCTTTCAGTTGTAGAGGGCAGAAGTCCAATATGGGTGCACAGGGATAAAATCTAGCTGTGAACAGGGCTTTTTTCTTTTCTGGAGGCACAAGGAAGGAATCCTTTCTTGCTTTTCTCAGCTTCTTTGGGCCAACTACATTCCTTAGCTCATTTTACACTTTTAAAGCCAGAGAATTTGTTCTGATGCTGCCATGTGTCTGGGATTCCACTCTTCTGCCTTCTCTTTCTCCCTTCCTATTCTTTTTTAAAACCCTTGTGATTAGATTGAACACACCCTGACATCACAAGATATCCCTCCCTATCTCAAGATTCTTAATCACATCTGAAAAGTGCATTTTGCTCAGTAAGGGACCATATTCACAGGTTCCAGGAATTAGGACATGGACATCTTCCAAAAGCCATGATTATGCCTGTCACACATTTTATTCCAGATTGTAACCTAGTGGCTTTCCATTAGAAAAATAATCTTGAGACACATTATTCTTATAACACAAGTGAAGAAGTACCATTTAATGAGCACCAGCAATGTAATAGGAACAACATACTAGAAACTACAGTTGCCTCTTAAACAACACAGGGAGAGGAAGCCTGACACACCCACTATATGGAAAATTCATGTATAACTTCTGACTTGCTAAATATGTAACTACTGATATTCTCTTGCTGACTGGAAGCCTTACCAATAATGTAAGTAGTAACTGACACAAATTTTGTATGTTGTATGTCGTACATACAGTATTCTTACAATAAAGTAAGCAAGAGAAAAACGAATGTGAAGAACATCATAAAGAAATGTTAATACATTTACAGTACTGTACTGCGTTTATCAATAGCATACGTTTACATTGACTCTTTGTAAGATGAATGATCCATCTGAAAGGGGGAATGAATACAGCTGATGACCTCTATCTGTGGTATGTATCAAGTAATTTAACTTCTTCTTGTAATGTTGTGACTTTTCTGTTTCTTGTGACCACTTCCTGCATCAATAGTGGCACTTTGTATAGGTCTCATGGTGTTATTAAAGGCATATGGTGTTGCACTGGACATGATGAAAAATATGCACAAACTGGGAGAGATCACTTTGTTATCGCAATATACAATTCAGTAGAGATAAACTGCACAGAAATGATGAATGTCACGTGGCATTTTAAATGGATGCTCACAACACTTGAACTTACCACAATAGCAACAGGAGATGGCTACAAAATTATCACAGTAGAATAGTATGTACTACAGTTAACCTAAAGGCATTATTATTTAATACTGCTTCTTAACGTTTGTTTATGTTTCTCTTAAATGACAGTGAAGTCATGTATGCTCTGTAAGTGTTAAGTTTTGTTAAAATGTAACTTTCTACAATAGATTTGTGTATATTTTATGGCATCAAATGAGAAAATAAACTAGTATCTATAGATATTTAATGACTTCTAGGTCAAGTAGTTCATCTGTAAGTTATTTAAATTGTTGCAAATCTCCAAAAATTTTTACTTTTTATTTCATTTTTAAAAATCTGTGTTTGAGTGGACCCACAGTGTTCATACCCATGTTATTCAAGGGTAAACTGTTCTTTATTCTTTTCCATAAATTACCACAGTAAGCCACTGAACACTAAGTATATATTGAACATTTTCCATGTAACTGCATTTCTGTGTGTTAAGAAGTATGTACAAAAAGCTTGCCTAGACAATTAAGGTATACCTTCTCATGCATTTGACCTTCTGGTGTGTTTGATGTTAATGAAAAAAACAAACAAGTGAATTGCTATTAAGAATTGTTTTACAAAGAGAATTGACATCGTGATTTATTATAAAATAATAGATGAAAGCTTTTTTTAAGTACAAAGAGAACATGCCCTATTATGTCTTATATGCTACAACTAAAGAATGACAGTCATTCATGGGAAGATATATTACTCTCATTGATAGTCAAATGAAGTAAAGGCCTAATTAAATAATTTTTCCTAGATTATACAGCTACTACCAATGTGTTTAAGCCTACATCTTTTGATCATAAGTCAAATGCATTTTTCTTGACATTGATAGTAGGTTGTGGTGACTCTAATGTACACGTGTAGTTTCTACCTGGAGAGACTTTGCATCCCCCTCTTTTCTGGTTCATTTGTCAACGTCTGTGGACATCTCTGGTTGTCACAACCTGTTACTAGTATCTAGTGGGTCAAGGTGCTATTAAACATTCTTCAACATGCTGGACAGTCTCTTTTTCTCTCAACAGCAGGGAATTGTCCACTTCGAGATGTCAATGGTGTCCAGGTTGGAACAACACTCTGATCAATGTAGATGCAGTGAATAGTAGCAATTTTTAAGAAAATGGGCACATGAGCACCCTGGAATTGGATAGATGAAATTCCAAAACTTATGTAAAGCCTTTGTAAGGTTAGGCATTTTATGAATGCCCATGATAACAAGGGCAATATTAATGATGATGATGACTATTAGCAGTAGTATATGTGGCAGAGAGGAGCTAAAAACAGTTAAAATTATTCTTTTTAAAAAATCAACCTGCAAACTCCAAACCTACTAGACATGGGAAGTGGGAAATCCAAACAACCACAGGCCGTTTTCCTGGAAGTGCAAGATAGTAACCGATTCACTACCTTACCCCCACATCCACTCTTTGTGTAGTTATTGGTTTACAACACATGCTTGTCATGTATACCCTGGAGACAACTTGTTCTTTGAAAATCTGGTTTTGCTAAATACCACCTTGTAAATTCCAAAGAAAAAAGCTTAGCTATACAACCCCTTCCTTTACCTAAACTAACAGATAAAATCCCTCTCCTCTTTCTCCGGGTTGCTCAGCCTTGGAGCATTAACCCTCTGAGTATTCGCGACGGCACTAATAAACTGCTACTTCCTAAGATAGCCTCGGTGTCACAGTCTCTCTGTTTTCCTGCAACAGTATACATAGGAAGAAAATGTGAGAGTGAAGAGGAAAGGCTCTGAGTTGACAGAAGGCTTTGTCTATACTCACAGACACTGGGTAGTTCTTATTTCAGCTGGCAGGTATGATTTGGCTGTCAAGCCCTATTGCTTCTAGAAAGCTCTATGCTCTATGTCAGTCTAACTCAAATATTTATCTCTTTCTGTACCCAGAAATCCAAATCCTTCTCTTGCTCAAATCTCTGAGAAATAGACCACAATGATTGGTATAATTTTCACTGATATTTTTGTTTGGCATTGTGAGGAAATTGGTTAATTTTATTTATTAAAAACTAGTCTATCAGTGTACAATTGATGAGGAAGATGGTAATACCCTACATTTATATTGTGCTTTATATTTTTCAAATATTATGTATGTGCTTTATCTCACTTGGCCCTACCAAATTTAAAATTTTTCATTGCTCTTTCCTACATTCTTTTTATTTAATGTATGAGAAATCAATCTAGTTGTCTATGTTTCTTTTACTATTTCACAAAATATCAGAATCACTATTTCACAAAATATTGAAGTTGCAACTAAAACCTGAAATTTCTGATCCTTGACCATGTTTTATTGTTGTTGTTGTTGTTGTTACTATCTTAACTATCTTTTCAGCACTGCAATTATAATTGTCTGTTTTTGAAAACGGTTTGATGTTAACAACATATATAGCTAGCCTCTACCTAAATTTTATTTTCAATAACATATTTAAATAAACTGAGGTAAAAGATATATATTGAAAATTTCCAAAAGCATGAGAACAAATAAAAAGATTTTTACAAAATTAATGCAAAGTGTAACCTTTATCAATTAAGAAACAGAATAATATTAGTCTCCCCAAATATTCACTCTGCTCCCTATTAGTCACTATCTTCAAGTTGTGTTATTTTAATTTAGGTAAAAATATACTTTTAATAAAATTAATATCTTATTTTTCAATCCATGAGATTCAACATTTGTATATACCAGTGTAATAGCGTTTACTATTTTTCAAAAAAGACATAAAATGTTTCCATCAATATAAAAATGTCCTCATGTACCCTTCCATACAATACTCCTCACAGTCAAGTGACCACTTTCTAATTTATATTAGCATATTTTTTTTTGCTTTTTCACTTTGTATAAATTGAATAACACTGTATTATATTTTGTGTATACATATGCATGTATATATGTCTGTGCGCTCAGCATATTTTTACTTCACGCATTTTGTTGCAAGAGTAGTTTGTTTCATTTTTCATTACTGAAATACATTACATAAATATATTACAATGTGCTTTTCCAGTCTCAATTGGATGGACACTTGGGTTGTTTTCAGTTAGGCTATTATAAAATAGATTGCTATGATCATTCTTGTACATATGTTTTAATGAACATATATATTAATATATCTTGGATAAATGCCTAGAAGTGTAACTGTTGTGCTATAGGGCTGAGATTTGCCAAAGCTGCTGGGTTAATTTTTAACAACAGTCACCACAATTACTAATCCTTCAGATCTGAAGACAAGTTAATGCAGAAGAAAACATAATCGTTCTACTCTGTGCCATAGGCATATCTGTAATTAAAACAAGATTGTGAGGATACTTTTTTTTCTAAGAGTGAGCATTATTTTATTCCAGGTACTGAGAATTTTCAAAAGCACACAGGAGTGAAAGGATACAGTTCTCACTTCTTTCTTATATTAAAATATGGATGAAAACTGAATACTTCTTAATTAACTGTTATGGATGAAAAATGGGCATTTTAGAATTACCTCTTAGGTAGCAAAAGTGTAGTAAATACGTTGAAGGTATCAAAGAGAGATTTTTATTTCATAATAGCAAAAGTGTAATAAGTACATTGAAGGTAACAAAGAGAGCTTTTTATTTTATAATAGCTCTACAGGGTAAAAGGGAAAGAGATATTGTATTCATTTCCTATTGCTGCAGTAATACATTTTCAGTCTCAGTGACCTAAGAGAACATAAATTGATCACCTTACTGTCATATAGGTCAGAAGTGTGACCCATCTTTAGTTTCCATGCTTTTGTCTATTTAATGTCATGATTTCCATGCACGTCTATTTTATATCAAAATAAGTCAAGGGGTTCTCAAGAGATATCGATGGATCACCTCGTTGCCCAATTTATTTTTATTTGTCTTCATTGTGTGTTAGGAGCCCTACCTCCTCCTGAAAATCAGGGTAAATTACCCTTTAAAAAAGGGATATCTTTTTTTTTTCTTCTTTTGGTTCTTGGCACTAGAAGCCTAAAGTGATGAGCCAGTATCTATAGTTAAAGTGCAATGTAACTAGTTATTTTACCTGGTAGAAACACAGTCCTTCCAAGAACCAGGGTCTCTAAACTTACAGAGTGAAGGAATAAGCAGGAAAAATTCTGCAAGTGGGCCACTGGAGTAGAGGTGAATAGAATCACTTCTATTTTTGTCCTTGATTCTTGGACCCATGCATTCTATTCCTTGGAGAAATACAGCAATGTGGCATTGCTAATTTAAGGCATTTTAACATGCCAGAGAATAGTGTCACAACTTTGCATAGTGTCATCTCTAAGCTGTAATTTTGCTGCATCTTTGAATAACTGTTTTATTGCTTTATCACCTGTAGGGATTCTGGTGGTATGGTACTTCTTAGGACCAATGGGTCCCACAGTCACATTCCAAATGCACATCTTATTTGTTGTGAAGTATACATACACCATTCCCATGCGTTGATTCCATGTCAGTATGTTAAGCACTCTGTAATTTCCAATAGTGCTACTGCCTGAGGTCTTACAGGACTGTAATCTGCAGTCTGCAAGCTGGAGAACCAGGGAAGCCAGGTGAGTGTAGTTTGTAGTTTAAAGACCTGAGATACAGAAAGCGGATCCATAGATCCTGGTCTGAGTCTTAGGGCCTAAGACCCAGGAGTTCTGAAGTCAGGAGAATATCGATGTCTCAAATCAACAATCAGGCAGAGAGAATTTATCCTCCCTCTTCCTTCTTGTTCTATTCAGGCTCTCAGATGGTTGGATGATGCTCACTGACATTGAGGAGGGCCATCCTCTTTACCCAGTCCACCAATTCACATGCTAACATTTTCCAGAAACATCCTCACAAACATACCTAGAAATAATGTTTGGTCAAATATCTGAGTATTCTGTGGTTCAGTCAAGCTGACACATAAAATTATCCATCCCATATACTATACCCACTTTAACATGCTCATTTATCTAATTTTTTTTTCAAAAAAAATAATTTTAGTAAGGTATAATTTATGCATAATAAATCACATGTTTGAAATATACAATTTGATAATTTTGACATGTACATACCTGTGAAACCATCATCAGAATCAAGATAATAAACATACCCATTATGCCCAAAAGTAACTTTATTCCCTGATGCAAACCAACCCTTCCCCCTCACCACCCTTCTCCCATCCCCAGGGTAAGACCAAATCTTGCTTTTAGTCACCATATGATTAGTTTTCAATATTTTGAATTTTAAGTAAATGGAATTTTTTACAAGAAAAATTTATGAGGTAAAGAAAACATGATCTATTTTAATTGAAATGAAGTTCACATAACTTAGACATTCTTTAAAATACATAGAAACATACATTTTTAAAAGGTGCCTAAGACCCAGGAGTTCTGAAGTCAGGAGAATATCGATGTCTCAGATCAACAATCAGGCAGAGAGAATTTATCCTCCCTCTTCCTTCTTGTTCTATTCAGGCTCTCAGATGGTTTTTTATATGATGACGTCACCTAAAAAACTGACATAGAAATAAAATATTTAATGACATTTTAAAGTGTTTCTAATTTATTCTAAGGTCATACTACCAAAAGTGATGAATTTGGGGGCCTAACCAAGCCATTCTGACTCCAGAGTTTAGTTTTTAATCATTTTAACTACAATGTAAGCTTATTTTAATCTAATAAAAGCATGACTTTAATGTGATAGTTTTCAAAATTCACTCATGTAGGATTCAGACAC
>CAUYQG010036849.1:0-18038 GCA_963574415.1 Tarsius wallacei | reverse complement strand
AAAAAAAAAAATCATCCTCACTCTCCAACATAGAGTTTTTCTTTTAAAAATGAGGTAAAAAAGTAGGTAAAAGGGGCAATCTCTTTGAGTCCCCTCCCACTGTGGGAGCTTTTCTGTCCTCTCAATAAATCCTGCTTTCTTAAAAAAAAAAAAAAAAAAAAAAGGTAGGTGAAAAACAGTTCCCAAATTGTCAATTTATCTAAGTTTTAGGGAAGAGTTAAATATAAATGCCTGCTATCCTTCTGTATATGCAATAACACCTCATATTATAAACAATCCTGTGTTTTTTAACTGGTAGCTTTTGATTAACTGACTGATTTCTACAACTGCAACACAGTCCCTGCTCTCAAAGAGTTCATCCCTTATTTGAGAAAACAACAGGACAGACACACACGGAAAGTCAAGCAACCCTAACAGGCAGTTGCTTGTTGCACCAAACAGTTATTTCACACAGGGCATATGAGAGTAGCAGGTAAGAGGGTTTACTGCAATAATATAGGCTAGAAAAGGGGACAGAAGTTTAAAACTTGAGCTCGAGTTCAAGCTCTGTTTCTGACTAGACTTATGATTCAGTAAATTTAATGAACACCTCTAAACCTCAGCAGTCAGACCTGTAAAACTGAGAAAGGGGAGGAAGAGATGGGCTAAATGACCCTTAGGGGTTCTTTAGCTATAATATTCCATGATTCTAGCTTATTAAGGTGGTCACAGTGGAAATAAAAATGCCCAAGCAGAAGCAAAAGATGATGTGAAGGCAGAGTAATGGGAAATATGTGGTGTGAGAGGAATAAATATTGATTCCCACACTCTAAGCTCGAAAAGCTGACTGAACGATGGCCCAACGGGTGGAAATATGGAAGCTGAAATAGAGAGCTAATGTGGAGGCAGGATTTTAAACTACTGGCACTCACCCACAATAATCAGCACATTCTTTCCAAAGGAAATTATGGTTCTGTAGCTGTCAAATTGTAAAATGAATTTCAGCTTTCACCACTTACTTGTCTGGAAGGTTTCATGTAAAGTGGTTGGTTGTCTGCATGGGTGAAGGCAGGGGTGGGAACTGTGGCCCAGCACAAGATGCTGGAATCTAAGTGAGCTAAGGAAAGCATTCCCTCAGGAGAGCAAGTGAGCTTACAATGAAACAGCCCAAGTGGAATGAGAGAGAGAGACAATGTGGAGAGTCAGCCCAGCACATGGTGTCAGAGGTCAAAGGCTTCCATGCAAGGCAGTGATCCAAACAGGGTGCTGGGGACAGTCCAGAGCAGGGTGCAAGAGCCCAAACTACACGAGGAGGGTATTTGTTGAAGAAATGGCCTGCAGGAGGGGGTCAGAACCGAAGCAAGTTAGGAAGGTGTCTCTGTAAGGGAACAGAATGTTGGCACACCCTTATTGCAATGAGAACAATATCTGAGCAGAAAAGAAAGTTATCTGTGGTAACAACACACTATACAAATGTGGATTAATTAAATGCATATTAAAGCTCAATGTGACATATTTAACAAATCCTAGGAAATATTTTAAATGTTTACATACCTTATAAACTGACTCTGACTGAACCACAGTTAAACTTGGTGATGAGGCAATAATTTCCCTTTCTCGGAGAGTCTTTTCTTCATCACTTATCTAAAAAAAAAATTGTAAACTGTTTAAAAGATTCAAAGCCTTCATTCAGTTTCAATAATATGACTTCCTGTTCTAGAGAATACAGTAAACTTTTATAAAAAAAATTAAAGCTCTGATATCTCAAATAGTTCCTAATATGATTACTGAATCATTATCATTAATGAAGGCAAATTATGAGGGAAAATTTAAATTCAATATGCTTTCACATTTTAACTCTGCCAATTTCTGAAGACATACACCAAAAGAACCATAGTAGAGAAACACAAAATATTATAATAAGGAAAAAAAAAGAGTTCAAGATAATACAGACTAAAAATGAGCATTATCCCAATTCATGAGTTATGTTAATTTATTAAAATACCTATTTGAGGTTAGAATGGTTTAACTGTTTCTCAATCTTCTAGCCACATAAGATAACTCAAACTTAAAATACTAGTTTTTCTAGGAACAACTATAAATTTAGTATCTCAGATCAATTATGGTTTTATAAAAGACTGATAGATCTGACTAGACAAAAGTTTTAAAATTCTACACCAGCCAGGCTCGGTGGCTCAGCCTGTAATCCCGCACCTTTGGGAGGCTGAGGTGAGTGGATTGCCTGAGCCCATAGGTTCAAGACCCGCCTGGGCAACTTGGCGAGACCTCATCTCTACAATAAATCAATAAATCAAAAAAATTAGCCGAAGGCTGAGGCGGAAGGATCACTGGAGCCCAGCAGGTCGAGGCTGCGGTGGCCAGGAGCAGCCACTGCACTACAGTCTGGGCGACAGAGTGAGACTCCAACTCCAAAAAAAAAAAAAACATTCTACAAAAAAATACATATATATATACATATATATGTATATAAATATATATTCACACATGTATATATGTATATATAATACACATACACACACATCCATCTTAATGAAGATGGAATATAAATAACAAACTCAGGGAAATGTATCATCTGGCGTGATATAAGGTACCCTTAATAAGTCCCTAGGTTACAGTACATAAGTACTAATAGCCCAATAGTAAAACATGAACAGTTGATATTCATATAACAAAAAATAATAAGTGGTGAATTAAAATAATAACGTGAGTCAAGTGCAGTGGCTCACACCTGTAATCCCAACACTTTGAGAACCTGAGGCAGGAGGATCACTTGAGTCTAGGAGTTCAAAACCAGCCTAGGCAACATAGCAAGGCCTCATCGCTGCAAAAGAAAAAAGAAAAAAAAACTAAAAAATTAGTTAGGCATGGTGGTGTACACCTATAGTCCCAACTACACAGAAAGTTGGGGCAGGAGGGTCACCTGAGTCCAGAAGGTTGAGGTTGCAATGAGCCACTGCACTCTAGCCTGGGCCACAGAGCTACACACGTCAACTCAAAAAACAAAAGCAATAAATAAAATTAAATTAAAATGTGTACTATTTTCCATCTATTAAAATGGTAAAAGTTTTAAAAGATTTAGAAGATACAGTGTTGAGATAATCTTGCTAGGGCACTTTAGCAATCCATCATAACCTTAAAAAACACAGACCATAACAATTTTGTCTGCAGAATAATCTTAATAACAATACACGTATGCAAGTAAGAAAGATGTTTCTTCATCACAGTGTTATTTATAATAATAAGCAACAAACCTAAATGTCCAATAACAGGTATTTGGTTAAATAAACTGCAGGAGACCTTGCTGTTTCAGGAAAGCAGGTTATGTTACTTAGGGCAACCTCTTACAGAAAACAGTGAAAAACACTGATAAAACATTTTCTTTATAGCACAGAAGGTTAATATACAAAGTAAGGCCCACACAAAGTAGAGTATCTAATAAGAGACTCCCTGTTCAAATGATGTAGGTCATCACTGAACACCAAGCCTTGAACTTGTTTTAAGGTATTCCCAGCTTCAAATACCCCAGGCACCTGGTAGAAGCAAACTCAAATCCTCTCTAGAAGAAAGTACCTTCACAGCACACCTCAAAATATTCCTACAAATAAATTCTCAAATACAATGCCAAGCACACTGTATTTTGTAACAAGGCACACAATAAAACTTTACTTCATGAACAAAAACAATAGAAAAGAACTCATAAAGTATCAAATAACAACTATGCTACCATGTGTAAAGAAATTAAAGGCAAGCCTAATGACATCTGTATAAGGGGAAAACTATAAAAAGGATTTTTTTTAAAAGAATTGCTAGAAAAACAAAATGTTGAGGAACAGAAATCAAAAACTCAATGGAATCACAAAGAAACACCTTAAATTCCAGTAACTGTGAACAATTACTTCTGGGAGTGAACCGGCCTTTACCAGCCTCCATATGGATCTGCAGCCCAGTTTCCAATTATCTAGTGGGTCAAAGACCTCAGATCCAGATCTGAATTAAAATTGCTGTGGACTAGCAGTGACCCAAACCAATGGAAAAAAAAAATGAAAACCCTTCTGGAGAAAGATATAATCCTGCTAGGCCTCAATATAGTCCTCCAAATAACTTTCCAAATACAGTCTCCAGCATATAATGGTAACAACCCACACCAGGAAACAAGACTCCACGGATAAAAACTAGACAGGTAAGACAAAAAAAAAGTATAAAGGTTGAAAAAGCAGACACACAACTGCCTTTATTCACAGATTATATCATTTAGTATACTGAGAAAATCCAGAAGTCCACAGATAAATTATTGAAACTATTAGCCTAATTAAGCAAAGTTTCTGGATTCAAATATAAAAAAATCAATTGTATTTCTGTATGCCAGCAACAAAGTTCACAAAAGGAATTTTTTTTTTAAGCTACCATTTACAACAGAATCAAAACTATCAAGGACCTAGGAATAAATCTAACGAAAGATGTACATGGCTTCCCCACAAAGAAACTATAAATAAAACCTTACTAAGAGAAGCTGGAGAAAACCTAAATAGCAGATACCTGTAGACATAAACCAGAAAATGTAAGATTGTAAATGCTTTAATTCTCTTCAAATTGACCTCTAGATTCAATATAATCATAAACAAAATCACAATAGCTTTTGTGTTTGCCTATGTATGTGAACATTTACAAGTTGGTTCTAAAATGTATATGAACATGCTAAGGACCAAGAACAGCCAAGTCAGAAATAAGTAAAATATAGTTAAGTCAATAGAAAACAGGCAAAAGAGATGAATAGACACTTTACAAATTAGAAAATTCAAAAGGTCAGCAAATACAGGAAAAGATGCTCAACCTCCTTAGTAATCAGGGAAGTACAAATTAGAACCAAAGTGAAAACCTCAATGACATACCATTACACAATAATTAAATTGGTAAAATGTAATTTTTTTTTTTAATGTGGCTGAGGGTGTTGAAGAATAGAAACTGTCTCATATAGTTGATGGGAATATAAAAGGTATAGTCACTTTGGAAAAATATCTGGCAGTGTCTTATAAAATTAAGAATATCTGCCTCTATGACACAGCAGTTCTACTCCCAGTCACTTACCCAAGAGAAATGAAAATATATGATCCCAAAAAGACTATTTATATGGTCCCATTTCCATAAAAGAGGCAAAACTATCTATGATAGAAAAAGATTTTCAATAGCAGTTGCCTCTTGTGGAGTCAGGGACAGGGATTTACTAGGATATAGCATGAGGAAATTTTCTGGAGTGAGGATATGTTCTGTATTTTAATAAGAGTTTGAGTTACACATGTTTATGCATTTGTCAGAACTCATGAATGGGTATGCAAGATTTGTACATTTCATAGTATGTAAATTTTATCTTAAATAAAAAAAGAAAACTGCTAGCAAATGCAGAACTTTAGTTAATGATATGCATGTTATAGTAGTACATGGGATGTGTACTGATTTCTGCAACTTACCTTGAAATGAACTGGTAGGTGGACAGAAGAGAAAATGAATAATATATGACAAAAGAAATATAGTAAAATGTAAATTGTAGAATTTAGGTGGTGAGTACATGTGGATTTTCACTTAAAGATTCTTGCAACTTTTCTGTGTACCTGAAACTTTTTCCTTATTTCCATTTTGGGGCAAAATAACACAATGAAGATACTACTATACATCTACCAGGGTAGTTAAATTTAAGTCAGGCAATATGAATGAGAATGGCAGGGTAATGGGAACCTTCATACCCTACTGATAGGAATATAAATTGGTAAAACCACTTCAGAAAACCTGACATTATCTCATAAGTTGAAGGTAAATGTAGCCGATAATACAGCAGTTTTATTCCTAAGTATTTTTACCCTGGAACAGAGACAAGCAATGGAAAAGGCCAAATAGTTAATACTTCAAGCTTTGCGTCACAAGGACAGTCAGGCACCACATAATGACGTTTCAGTCAATGACAGATTGCATGTACAACAGTGATCCTATAAAATAGTAATTTTATTTTTTTCCTGTACCTTTTCTATGTTTAGATACACAAACAGTTCCCATTGTGTTACAGCTGTCCACAGTATTCAGTACAGTAACACACCATAGAGGTTTGCACCACAGGAGTATTACCCATAACATACAGCCTAGGCGTGTAGTAGGTTATGCCATCTAGGTTTGTGTAAGTACACTCTATGTTTCCAAAACTACAAAATCACATTTCTCAGAATGCATCCCCATCCTTAGCAAGTGACTACACTAAGTTTCCCATTGTTGCAAGAAAATATATAATATGTGAGCAAGTGAACACAGCTGTGTTACAATATAACTTTATTTATGGGCTCTGAAATTTATATTTCATAAATTTTCCTGTGTCAAGAAATGATATTCTTCTTTTGATTTTTTTTTCAACTACCTAAAAATGTATAAAACCATTCTCAGTTCACAGGCCATGTGAAAACAGTGGGCCATATTTTACTAATCTCAACTCCAGAGTAATAGACAGATTACTGGGCCCCATTCTTAGAGTTCCTGATTCATAAGCTCTGGAGTGTGTCCTGAAAATCTGCATCTCTTATAAGTTTCCAAGTAATGGAAATGTTGCAGTTCTCAGACCCCTGCCCAGGAAACATGAGTTATTCATATAACCACACAGTAACAGTATCCATATAATGAACAAAACATGGAAGCCCAAATATGCATCAAAACCAGAATGAATAAGTGTGGTATAGTCATAGTGTAACATAAAGAATAGCAACAAAAATAAATAGTTTCACACAATGTGCAACAGCCTTAAAAATATAGTAAGCAAAATTATCCAGACACAAAATAAAACACACTGAATTATTCCATTAATATAGTTTTGGGTTTTTTTTGTTTTTTTTTTTTTTTTAGTTGGAGTCTCACTCTGTCGCCCAGACTGGAGTGCAGTGGCCGCTCCCAGCCACTGCAGCCTCGACCTGCTGGGCTCCCGCGATTCTTCTGCCTCAGCCTTTCAAGTAGCTGGAACTACAGGTGCGCGCTACCATGCCCAGCTAATTTTTGATTTATTGTAGAGATGAGATATCGCCAAGTTACCCAGGTGGGTCTCGAACCCGCGGGCTCAGGCAATCCACTCACCTCAGCCTCCCAAGGCACAGGATTACAGACTGAGCCACCGAGCCCGGCTAATATAGTTTTTTTTAATAGGAAAATTGCATTGTTTAGAAATAAATACTTAGATGATCAACTAAAAGGAAAAAAAGGTAAGGAAGTGATTACCATAAAATCAGACTACTGTTCCCTGTAGGAAAGAGAGGGAAAGGGTTAATTGAAAAAGGGCACAAGGAGAGGTTTCAAGGATAAAAGCAATGCCTTAGTACCCCACCAGAAGGCAGTTATATTAATGTTCCTTTAAAAATAATCTACTGAACTGTATAGTTTTTATATTATATAGTTCTCTGGGCATTTTTTATACTTATTAATTTTTGAAAGGTTAAAAAAGTAAAATAAAAGTAAATAAATTGTAGTATAACATACCATGAAATATTATGCAGGCAATAAAATTATTTTTTAAATGATAGATTTATGATTACTGTCATAGAAAGATGTCTATAAAATACTATTAGGTGAAAGTACATTAATCAAGATAGATAAAGGCAAATTAAAATAAATCTTTAAGAGAGTGTGTTTATCTGTAAATTTATGCATGGGAAAAAGACTACACCAAGATATAATAAGTAGAGGGATTACAGATACTTTTTTCTTCTTTATTGCTTGCACATACTTTGTTAAATTTATTCCTTAGATAGTTCATATTCTGAATGCTGCCATATATGGTGTTTGTCATATATATTGTCAATTTTAATTGTTCATTGTTTTCTTGCATATTCTTTTAATTTTGTTTGGCTACTTTAATATTATCGATACTCTAGAAAGATGTTTGAGGTAATGGATTTCCCAATTACCTTGGTTTGATAATTACATGCTCCATACATGTATCAAAACATCACATGTACCCCCAAAATATGTACAACTATGATATTTCCATTTTTAAAATATTTTAAAAATAAGATACTGTTCACCAGTTTAAGTCCAGTAAGTGTCAGATTGACACTGTAGAAAAACCACTTTTGGCATGCCTAATGATTTCTACATTTGTCCAAATCTACTAGGTATAAGAATTATGTTTCTTATCATCAGTATTAGTTAGTTATTTATTTCTCTGTGTTTCCACAGAAGGTAAAAATCCAATGGAAAATTGGTTTTCAAAGGTATTTTAAAGAACAAAAGCCTTCTTTCAAAGGAAATCTTACCTGGAAGAACATTAGATTGCAGAATTATTTTAAGTACTCTGGTTGAGGTAAGGCTGGAGCTGAAAGCAGCCCCCTTTCAGCCCACTACTGCCATCCCTGTTCTTTTGTGACCCATTTCCAAAGGGCACAGTCAGAAAAACCCCTACCAGACAGTTAAGTAACTGCATAAACAAGACATGAAGACAGTGATGGCAATACTACTGAAACAGAATAGCTGGGTGGCTGACAGTTATCTTACCATTATGTGATGGCTCAAAATGTTTGGCCACCAGTTGCTACATGTAAGTTAAAATACAGCATAGAGAAGGCAGTTTAGATGTGTCAACATACAGATTATTCAAAAGATAATGAAGGTTGAGATTCAGGCATACTATCTGCTAGTTATTGTGCTAACCATTTTACTTATACTATCTCATTTAATCCTAACAACAACTCTACAAGGTACTAATTATTTTAGTTTGGCAGCTAATTAATACGACTAGAAATCAAACTGGATTTCCAACCAAAGTTTATCCCACACTGAGGCCCCGTAGACCATGTGGTCTCCAAAAAAATAAAGGGATACTACTTTGCAGGAGAGTGGAACATGTAACATCAAAAGGGATGAAAGATAAGATTATCAAGTGGAAATTTCTACCTCAATTTCTTTTTGGTAATGAACAAGATAAACTAAAAATGTAAAACAACTAGATGCTATGAGAAGTCTCACAAGCAAAAATTTAAAAGGGTGTCAGCATAAATTACATATAATCAACATTCACTTTAGAGTGTTTAAATTAAGGTTTAGCAATAGCAAATATTTCTCTAAGAGCTAACACCAGATTATTTTGCTTTAGTACTTGCTTTGTTTACATATATCTCTGTTGACATTAACTTCTTAACTTAATTTACTATTTACTTCTTACTGTGCATAAGGGAAATCTTTGAAACTGAAATATGCAACCAGACACACACTGCAGAGACCATCTGAGAAGAAACAACTATGTTCTAGACAAGTTTTAGGGCCAAGCTATAATTCTCAAACAGCAATTGATAAAAGAAGAAACTGATCAGGGAGATACGGTGAAAAAAGAAGAAATCTCCATGTCTTCACAATGTTCTTTCATTTTTTTTTAAAGTAAACATCCAATTTAAAGGTATATTTCAACTTTTCTCAGTGAACACTTACTTATCTGAAATTAAATAAAATGTTAATATGCAAGCCTGTGTTCCCCACCATTAATAAGAATAATTACAACTGGTTGCATATATTGTCTTTTGCCCAAATAGTTTTGACTACATCTGGCAAAATAAAGTTGTAACCAAGTGTGTTAATCTGCCACAGCCCTTTATAATCACTTCTTACAGTAAGCAATAAACAAATCGGTATCTTCAAACATAGATGTTTGTCCTAATATTATTTTAGGTTCTAACTAAACAAATCTCACATCAATACTTAAGTACCACTAATATTTCACCCAGCATAATATAGTGTCTTGCCTTTCCCTAAATTCAAGTATTTGTATCAACAATACCATGGTTATTTCTAAGCAATTACCTGCTTGCCAAGTAAATATCACAAAAGCAGAGGAAGCACACATGAGTTCAATTGCCACAAAACAAAAGACTTTAGCCACAAGAGACTTTTCTTGTCCAAAGACTCCTCTTTCTCAAAAATAACTTCATAATTTTTTTTTTTTAACCTTAGGAACGTAAATAGGGAGTCAGGATTGGCAGTAGTGGGAATCTGCCAGGGAATGGGGGACAAACCTCCTCAACAAGGGTACCTGAATAATGAACATTTGTATACATAACCCTGAATTGTAACTCACAGCTTTAAAATAAAAAAATTAAAAGAGAAAAAACAAAGAACGCAAATAAAAACTGGAATAGGTTAGTAAAGAATGCAATGAGATTTCCTTTCATTGAAATCTCCTCCCCAAAAAGAAAAAAGTTATCTAGTCTTCCTTAGATTAGAAATTATGAATAATAATGGGTCAGGAAGATGGCAGCCGAGCCAGTCAGACTATGCGAGTCCCCGTGTGAGAGCGTGAGTGAATGGAAAACTTTGTGCACATGCTGGTGAGCGAGTGGGCGTGTGAGGGGCTGAGTGAGGGCTAGGGAGGTAGCAGCCAGGGCTCTCCTGGTACAGAGGCTGGTGCCATAGCTGCTGGGCTTGGACCCTAGCAATTCCAGGGATACAGAAGTCAAGTGCCATTTTCTTTTTCTTTTCTTTTTTTTTTTTAATCAACAAACCCTACCTGGGAAGAAAATGCTGGAAGACTGTCTAAGTGGGGGCTCGTGAGAAAATGGCCAGGCTCCCGGTGCAAAAGCTACTGCTGTAGCTTCTCTGCTTCGTCCCTCACAAAAGCCGAGCACCATTATTTTTTTTTTTTTACACACAAAAGCAATGGGGAGAAACTATTGCCCCAAGCTCTCCCACACTGGTGCAGCAGGAGAGGGACTGCCCAGTCCTGGCTTTGCCTCACCACTTCAGCGCCTGGTAGGGCACTGGCAGCAGGGGCTGCGGAGGGAGTCCAGAGGCAAAGTTCCACAGAAGAGGACAAGAGAGGAACCCCACCAACATCTTGAAGGCAGGGCAGGAAAGTGCTCAGAGCAACAGACCTGATTTCTGTGACTGGTGGATCAACTACTCAGGGATTGATCGTGACCCAGAGGGAATATCTTGAAAGCACAAACTTCAGAGGGACCTGAGGAATGCTGAGTTCCAGGTACCCCCCCACCCCCCACCCTCCTGATCTAGCCTAGGGACAAGGGGTGTGGCCAGAAAAGGATGAGGAAGATCTCCAAAGAGATCAGTGGTGACTCTGGGGCTGACCCAAACCCCCTCCTCCCCAGCAATCTGAACATCAGACCCACACAGTTGGGCCACAACTGAGAGGGACAAACCCAGGTGGAGCCTGGATGTCTGTCGCAATAGGAGAACTCCATTCCAAGACAGGCCTGGCTAGGAAACTCCCCACCCTCCACGAGTACATACCTGGGGAAGAGACAATCCCGCACCTCCCCACCAGAGGAGATCTCCCTGACCATATGAGAGTGGGAGGGGAGGACTGCAGCCCCATCCACCTCCACTACCCTCCTCCTTCCCTGCTTAGGAGGCTGAGGACACAGTGAAAGAGGTGGCTCTGCAGGAGACTTGATTAGAGGAACAATTACAGAGCCTGCCTCAAGAGGGCAGGGGTTTTTTTTAGTTTTCAATTTTTAAAACAAAATTTTTAAAAATTTTTGACTGTTTGTTAATTCATCTATTTTTAAAATATTTTTCCTTTGTGCATGAATGTGTATATGAGGGTTTGATCTGCTCCCCTCACAAATATTTTTTTCTGTTCTTTTTCTGTTTCTTTCTTCTTTTATTTCTTGTTTTCTGTTTATGTGTGTATATGAATGACTGAGTGTTCATCTTTAAATTTTATTGTTGTCGTTGGTTTGTTTTTGCTTCTTTGTTCTTCTGGGTTTTTTTAATTTCATTTTTCAGACTTTAATGTGTGTGTCAATATATGTGTGAAGGTTCGACCTGAATTCCATTTTTTTTTTCTTTTTTCCCTCCGGTCTTTCTGTTTTCCTTCTCTATTCACTTTGTGCTAGGTGTGTGTGTGTATTTAGTTTTCTTGGTTTTTTGTTGTTATGGTTTATTTTATTTCATTTTGTTGTTATTCCAGTTTGTTTTGGGGTGTGTGTGTATGTCTCTGTGTATGTGTTCAATTATTTTTTGCATTGGTTCCTGCTTTGCATTGTCATATAAAGTGGTGGTGGGGAGTGGGTCTCATGGAACCCACAATAAGTGAACACTGTAATTTGCAAGTAGTTTCTAAATCTTAGCACCCCATCCCCTACTTTATTCAAATTTCAAAAACTACAAGAGACAGCAAAGCTTCCCATCCATCACACTATTTCAAAATAGAACAAATCCAGAGCCCGGATCAGGGAAGAAAAGAGGACTGAGCAAACATCAGAAGGGAAAGCCTCTCCCACTGACACTGAGTGACAAAATAAAAGAGAAAAACAAGAGATCTGTCACAAATGAGGAAAAACCAAAGGAAGACCTGAGGGAATTTCAAAGACAAAACTCCTGAAAAATCAGATCTTGGTGCCCAAACAATGGGAGTCACCAACGACTGGCCCCAGAATACAACAGGGATCAGGGAATGGATGGAAAGAGTGAATAAGACTCAAGAAAGACAAGATACAACACTGAAAGAACTTGTAACAGAGATTTTGCAATAAAAAATTTCATCCAGGAAATGAATAACAAGATGACAAGCATGGAAAGCAGAATTAATCAAGCTGAAGAAAGAATCTCAGAACTTGAAGACCAGAACATGGAATTAACCCAATCTATAAAAAACATAGAAAGGAGACTCAGAAAGAACAAAGCCTACAAGAGATGTGCCATTATATCAAGAGGCCAAACCTACACATGATTGCTATTCCAGGAGCAGAAAGGGAAATGGAGAAAATTTGGAGCAAGTATTCCAGGAGGCAATCCAAGAAAACTTTCCCCATCTCACCAGAGATGTGATCAGCCAAGCACAAGAGATACAGAGAACCCCCACAGGATATCAAATGAGAAGGCCAACCTAGACACATAGTAATTTGCCTACATAGAGTGGGCAGAAAAGAAAAAATCCTAAAGGCAACAACAGAGAAAGATCAGACTACCCACTGGGAAAAACCAATCAGAATAGCAGCAGACCTATTGGCAGAAACACTACAAGCAAGAAGGGACTGGAGCACTATATTCAAAGTTCTCAAAGATAAACAAGTGCAACCAAGAAGTTCCTCTCCAACCAAGCTCAGCTTCATCAATGATGGAGAATTAAAATCCTTTCCAGACATCTAATCGCTAAGAGATTATGCAGCTTCCAGACAGTTCTACAGGAGACACTTAAAAAGGTATTGAGCACAGAAGAAAGAAAGAAAAAGAATGACCACACACTTCCCGAGAGAACAGCAGAGCACAGAATAAACAGAGAATACAGTGCAACAAGAAACTTGAAAACACACACATATATTAAGCCCAAAGCCAAAAGAAAACAAGCAAACAAAGAAAAAACTTTATAAGAACCTCATGACAGCAATAAACAATCACATTTCAATAATCAGCCTGAATGTGAATGGAATAAAGGCACCACTGAAAAGACACAGAATAGCAAACTGGATAAGAAACCATGACCCAATTATTTGCTGAATCCAGGAGACTCATCTCACTACAAGGGATGCACACACTCTAAGTTAAAGGATGGAAAACGAGTTTCCAGGTAAATGGATCACAAAAGAAGGCAGGAGTTGCAATCTTAAAATCAGACAAAACAACCTTTAAGCTATCAAAAATTTAAAAAGATGCAAAAGAACACTACATAATGATAAAAGGTTCAATTCATCAACAAGAAATATCCATCCTAAACATATATGCACCCAATACAGAAGCACCATCATTTATAAAGCAACTACTAAATAAACTAAAAAAAGATATTGACTCTAACACTATTATAGCATGGGACTCGAACACCCCACTAACAGCCCTAGATAGAGCATCAAGGCAAAAAATCAAAAAGGAGATCCAGAACCTAAACTTGACATTCAACCAAATGGACTTAATAGATACCTACAGATTATTCCATTCAACAACCATAGGATATACATTCTACTCATCAGCACATGGAACGTAGCCCAAGATTGATCACATCCTCAGCCATAAATCAAGCATAAACAAATTCCATAAGGTTGAAATCTAGCCATGCACACTCTCAGATCACAGTGGAGTAAAAATAAATATCAACATTTCCCCAAAGCCCACAAATACATGGACACTAAACAGCATGATGCTGAACAACTACTGGGTCAACACTGAAACCAAAGCAGAAATTAAAAGATTCCTAGAAACAAACGAAAATGAAGAAACATCTTACCAAAACCTCTGGGATGCCATGAAAACAGTTCTAAGAGGGGAATTTACATCTCTACGAGCACACATCAAGAAAACAGAAAGATCACAAGTCGAGAACCTAACACATGACCTAAGGGAGCTGGAAAGAGAAGACCACCAAAACTCCAACTTTAATAGAAGAATCCAAATCATCAAAATAAGAGACCAAATACAGACATAGAAGACAAAAATATCATAGAAAACAATCACAAAACAAAAAGCTGGTTCTTTGAAAGAATTAACAAGATTGATGGACCCATAGCCAAAATGACCAAGAAAAAGAGAGGAAAAGCCCAAATAAACACAATCAGAAATGCAAAAGATCAAATCACAACTTACTCCAAAGAAATACAAAAGATTATCAGAAATGACTATGTACACCTTTATGGAAACAAACATGATAACCTAAACGAAATGGAGGATTTTCTGACATCACACAATCTCCCCAGGTTGAAACAAGAACATTGAGACACTAAATACACCAACATCAACCCAGGAAATTGACTCTGTCTTACGAAAATTACCTACAAAAACAAAAAACAAAAACAAATCCCTGGACCAGATGGCTCTCCAGCAGAATTTCACAAAACGTATAAGGAGGACCTGATACCAATCCTATTGAAAGTATACCAGGCAATTGAGAAAGATGGAATTCTCCCCAAATCATTTTACAAAGCTAACATTACACTGATACTCAGACCAGGTATAGATAAAAAAAAAAAAAAAGAGAACTACAGACCAATATCCCTTATGAACACAGATGCAAAAATCCTCAACAAGGTCCTAGTAAATCGGATCCAAAAACACATCTCAAAAATCATCCACCATGACCGACTAGGCTTCAACCCCAGGATGCTGGGCTGGGTCAACATTCGCAAGACCATAAATGTCATTAAATACATCAACAGATGTAAAAACAAGAACCACATGATTATATCATTAGATGCAGAAAAAGCTTTGGATAAAATCCAGCATCCCTTCTTAATAAAAACCCTCAAATGCCTAGGTAAAGAAGGAACATACCTCAAAATAGTAAGTGCCATCTACGATAAACCCACAGCTAACATATTGCAAAATGGACAGAAACTGGAAACATTTCCCCTAAAAACAGAGAAAGAAATCCAGGGTATCCAAATAGGAAAAGAGGAAGTCAAGTCATCCCTCTATGTTGATGATATGATCCTATATCTTGAAAATCCAAGAGAATCTGTCAAAAACCCACTTGCACTGATACTTTGGACTTTGGCAAAATCTCAGGCTGCAAAAATAAATGTGCAAAAGACAGTTGCATTCCTATTCACCAACAACAAGCAGCCAGAGACCGAAATTAAAAGCACAATCCCATTCACAACAGCCACACAAAAAAAATGAAATACTTCAGCATCTTCCTAACCAGAGAAGTGAAAGACCTTTACAATGAAAACTACAAAACACTGCTCAAAGAAATCCAAGAAGACACAAACAAATCGAAAAATATTCCATGCTCATGGATAGGAAGAATCAACACTGTTAAGATGTCCATCCTACCAAAGGCAATCTACAGATTCAACGCAATACCCATTAAGTTACTAACATCATTCTCTTCAGACCTGGAAATGACAACACAGAAATTCATATGGAAACATAAACGACCATGAATAGCCAAAATAATCCTTAGCAAAAGAAATAAAGCAGAGGTATTACATTTCCAGACTTCAAACCTTACTATAAGGCAACAGTAAGTGGTACAAGAATAGGCACATATACCAGTGAAACAGGATAGAGATTCCAAAAGCAAAGCCTCAGTTTCTCAACCAACTCATCTTTGACAAAGCTCTCAACAACAACCACTGGGGAGAGGAGAACCTATTCAGTAAATTGTGCTGGGAAAACTGGCTGATCACATGCAGAAGATTGAAACAGGACCCTTACCTATCACTATACACAAAAATTAACTCTAAATGTATCAAAGACCTAAACATAAAACCTCAAACTATAAGAATCTTAGAAAATGCAGGAGATACCCTTCTGGAAATTGGAACTGGCAACCAATTCCTGTTCAGAACCCTAAATGCCCATTGCTTAACAAATAAGATAGACAAGTGGGAACTCATCAAACTAACAAGCTTCTACAAAGCAAAAGAAACCATCAAGAGAGCAGGGAAACAACCCACAGAATGGGAAAAAATATTTGCCAGCTGTATATCTGACAAAGGCCTAATATCTAGGATCTACAAGGAACTCAAACATGCCAAAAGGAAAAAACAAACAGCCCCATTAAAAAGTAGGCAAAAGACATGAATAGACACTTCTCAAAAGAAGATATATAGGCAGCCAACAGACACATGAAAACATGCTTGACCTCACTCAACATCAGAAAAATGCCAATCAAAACCACACTGATACCACCTAACCCCAGTAAGAATGGCCACCATAAATAAAACAACAGATGCTGGCAAGGATGCAGAGAAAAAGGAATGCTTCTACACTGCTGGTAAGAATGCAAACTAGTGCAACCTCTTTGGAAGACAGTGTGGCGGTATCTGAAAGAACTAGAAATTGACCTTCCATATGACCCAGCAATTCCCCTATTTGGAATATAGCCAGAGGAACTCAAATCATTCTACGAAAAAGACACCTGCACACATACCTGCACACATGTTTGTTGCAGTTCTATTCACAGTAGCAAAAACATGAAACCAACCATGTTGCCCATAGAAGCTGGACTGGATTAAAAAAAAAAAAAAAAAAAATTGTGGTACATATATACAAGGGAATATTATATAGCCATAAAGAAGGACAAACATATGGACCTTGCAGCAACTTGTATGGATTTAGAGTTGATCATACTCAGTGATCTATCACAGAAACAAAAAACGGAGAACTATATGTTCTCACTTACAAGCAGACCTTGAACAATTATAATACTACAAGAAAGCAATTGGCAGTAGTGGAAAACAGTCAGGAGAAAGGGGGTGGGATTGGCAGTTGAGGGAAACTGCTAGGGAAGGGAGGAGCATACCTCATCAACAAGGGTACTGAATAATCAACGTTTGTATATCTAACCCTGAATTGTACCCCACATCTTTATAATAAAAAAAAGAAAAGAAAAAAAAGAAATTATGGGTAAAATTTTAAGGAATTCAATGTGTTTCTAAACCTTTCACCCAAAGTAACCGAGTACATTCCAAATCATGCACACTCAAGTTAAAACTCATGTCATTTCCTACTTTATATCCTATGAATATTGTTTTTCTTTGGTGAATTAAAAAGTTGACCCATTTGTCAAACATTTTCTAAGTCTTCATTTTTCTATTTAGTTTTAATCAAAATTGAAATGAGCAACATAACAAAATTTTCACTGAAAAATGTAGAAAGACTAAAACTTTACTAATTAGTGAAACCACTAGTGAGTTCATTATTTCAAATTCCTAAAATAATCTTGAGTATTCTTTTTCCCCACATTCTCCTTTAAAACTACTGGGGAAAATATGAATATATTTCATTTTCTTGGGTTCTACTAAACACAGTTACCTGCTGCACACCTAAAAAGCACACATTCGAATTGGGCCGGCGGTCAAGATGGCGGCAACACAGGCGGAACTGTGAGATTCTCCGAATGTGAGTTCCCCAAAAAGTCTCTTGCCCTCCTTCCCCTACCCCACTGCCCCCAGCTGGACGCACTGGTTCGAGGCTCAGGGACCCCCGGTCCAACGCAGGGCCGGCTATTGCGTCCCGGGCTGCTCCCTCGTGGGTGGGAAGGTTCGGGTCTCAGCTCCATCCCTGACTGCATTGATCCCAGACTGAGCCTCCGGTCACCCTAGGAGGCTCTGGGCACCCACCCCTCGGAGGCA
>CAUYQG010036846.1:0-15675 GCA_963574415.1 Tarsius wallacei | reverse complement strand
TATTTGTTAAGAGTTGTCATAATAACCATAGAGTTGAAACTTTGGCATAGTAGCTGGGGTTGGTGTTAATTAGTATAGAATAAGAAAGTTATTAAGATAAGTTAGTCATTGCATAAGGTATTGTGTGTGTAAGGGATTTTAAAGCTATTGATTATTAGAAACATCGTGACATCAGGGAAAGATTGCTGGGTTACTTTTGAGGAACATTAACCAAGCATGGGGAAGAGTAAGACAATCTTGGGTTTGTTCTTCCTCATGCCTGAGGAAACACCTGGTGGGTGGGGGGTGCCCCTCATCCACCTGGCTTTGTGTTCACGTGAAAATCTTGTGATCTAACCTCTATTAAACAGCTTCTGCACTAGACAGGAGTCCAGCCTTTTTCTTTCTTTCTTTCTTTCTTTCTTTCTTTCTTTCTTTCTTTCTTTCTTTCTTTCTTCTCTTCTTCATATCTATCTCTCGAATTGCCAACACCGCCCCATCTTTCCAGGCACCCCTGAAACCTGCAGGGCCAGGCCCCCCGCAATCTTGGCCAAGTACATTGAATTTAAATAAACAGAAACTCTTAGAAGTCTTCAATAATTTTAAATTATAAAAAAGATCTTGAGACCAAAATGTTTAAGTACTACCATCTTAGACAAGCTCGTGCAATTATGCAATAAGACACTTATCAATAACAATAATGAACATAAATTTTAATAGTAATATTCTTTTTAATAGATGAAAGTTATATAAAACTGTATGTCCATCAACGCTGGAATAGAATAAATGATAGTTCATTTGTGAAATCAAATATTACGTAACAATGACAACTAAAAATGCCATAGGTTAAGGGGAAAAAGCAAGAGTCAAATAGACTTAACAGAAATCCACAGACAGTGTAATTAAAAAGAAAAGAAAGAATACTGGAAAGGCAGACTAAGTGACTACTATTTGGGGGTCCAGGGAGTGTTTGGAATAGGGGTGAGACATAAGGAAATCTTCTGGACTACTGGCAATATTCTATTTCTTGACCTCTGTGCTCGCATCAATTAAGCTTTTAATTATTCAACAACTATCTATGCTCTAAATTAGCTACAGAAGAGTATTTGTCTAGCTACAATTAGAGAAGTATTTTTCCATTTCATTTATTAATCTAATTAAGCCATTGCATAATGAAAAGAAGATGGATTTGGAAGTGAACCAGAACTAGATGTATATTCTAAATCACAACATAATAGCAGGGAAACATTAGCCAAGTTATTTCACCTCTTGAAGCTTCATTATTTATTCTCCCTAGGGATAAAAAATTGATTTCATAGGGTTATTTTGAGCTTTCAGTGAGATCTATAATACAGCGATCGGATGACTATACATGAGAGTGCACTTCTTTCCTTTCTGTACTTGTCATTTCTAAAACGATATTCTGAAATCATAGCATTTTCTGGAAGCCAGGCGTATTTTATTCAATAGGTGTAAAGTTAAGGTTCATCTGAGTTTATTGCTTTCCCCTGACAACATCTGCTCTCTGCTAAGTTTGGACTGAGAAAGTTGAAGAGATGCATATTACTAACATGCAGAGGACTTCTTATGAGGAATCACCAGACAACTACAAATGGAGAAATCCAGTGAGGATGCCAGCATACAACTTGTGTGCATAGAACAACAGTGGGGAGACAGTCTCTGGCAAGCAATTTTTGAAGTTCCAGGTGAGCAATAGAGTGTCACTGAACTGTGTGCAAAGCAATAAGTGCCTGGGGTTCCCTCTCTGAAAAGCAGCTGCTAAGATTCTCAATGTCTGCAAATTAACATGTTTATTTTAGAAATGGGAAAATGACATACAAATTAGAAAATAATAATGAACATATAAAACTGCATGTAGATACATTATGTCAGTTGTTCTCCAACATTTTGGTGTCAGGAACCCTTAGCTATCTTAAAACTCAGAGATTCATCTATTACTGCCAATCACATTAGAAATTAAAAATGAGAAATTTAAAATGAGTATATTAAGTGATATGTTTTAAACTAATAAACTCATTCAAGATTAGCATAAATAAAGTATTTTATGAAAGATAACTATATTTTTCAAAGCAAAAGCTGTTGGGAAGTGTTGCATTGGTTTGCATTTTATAAATATGACTTAATGCAAGATAGCTTGATTGCCAAGTTAACTTCTTCAGTCAATTGGTTGTAATACCATGAGTCATAGTCGCTGGTAAGCGCCACCGTCCATTTGTGAAACAATGAGAAATTAAAATAAATAAAATGTCATTCTGAAAATAGCTCTTCCACAGCAGACTTCCTGAAATGTCTTGGGGATCCAGAAGTTCCCCAGGGACACTTTGAGAACCGACTCCCAAGGGTTTCATTTCTGCTCGTCAAGTGGAATCCTAACCCGTTCCACAGACTGGCTCAGCTTGGAAAGTCAGCATGATGGCAGTCTGGCCAGACCGTGTGAGCTCCTTGAAGGTGGAAGCCGTGTTAGATAGGGAGAATAAAGAACAGAAAAAGAAGGCTCAAAGGCCATTGCAATTGACATGCGATTCTAAATGGTTTCCATAGTCACAATTACCATAGGCCGGGCGAGGTGGCTACAGCCTGTCATCCCAGCACTTTTGGAGTCCGAGGCGAGTGGATGACCTGAGGCTGCGTGTTCGAGACCAGCCCCAGCAACTTTGCGAGACCTCGTCTCTACAATAAACCGAAGAATTACCCGGACGCGGTAGCGTGTGCCTGTAGTTCCCGGAGCCTAGCGGTCGATGCGGGGGTGGCCGCGGGGGTGGCCGTGAGTCTGCCACTGCACTCCAGCCTGGGTGACCGAGTAAGACTCCAACTCAAATAAATAAATAAAATAATAAATAAATAGATAGATAGATAGATAGATGAATAAATAAACAAATAAATGAATGAATAAACAAAAATCATGATAGAGAACATAAGACTATTCATTCCCCAGTGCCTCCCACCCCTGCCTTTGCCAGAGTGGTGGAGATAGAATTAAACAGGAGTAACACAGTTTGTGCTCTGTTTGGGGACACAGGGAGAAAAGGCAGGCACATGATGGACCAGAAAGCAAAGGCTGCTGGTGTCATTTTCAGAAAGGGGCAACTAAAATAAGACCTAGGTGTGCTAGTTCATGTGATCTGAGGAGTGAGCTATGTGGCATAGCTTCTTTGGTCACCCTCAAGAAATTATCTCTCTGCTTCTTTACTCTTTCAATATGAAAAATCACTTGAAAATCTCCAGGGAAACCCTGGTGATGAGTAGTTCATTTCATCGCTGAATATTTTTGTACAAAGATACCAAGAAAAGTGAGTAGTTTAAAATATTCTGTAAGAATATTACTTATCTTCTTCTTACTGATCTTACACTGATTTCTTGAAAAATAAGATGGTCATAGATTATGTTGAAAGTTCATATTTTCCCATGTACTTTGGACTTTAGATACCAGAAAAACCTTAGAAGTGCAGATAGTTAAACAGAAAAGTCTCCTAAAGTATATTATCATTCACATAACAGTTAAAGATAAAGGTTGTTTATTTATTTATCTTGAAATTAAGTTAATGACCAGAGTGGTGTCTGTGGCCTGACATCTCTAACCCAAATTTAATTTTCTTCAAAATGGAATAGTATAATAATGATAGTAGTACATGTCACATTCTCTTGCTAAAAAATTAAATGCAAAACACCTGGCATGTAGTAAGTGTTCTTTAAGCATAACTGGTACTGATAGTATTCATTCTGCAAGGATCATCAGCAGCATCAGATATAGACAGAGTAGCAAAGGGAGCAGTTTCTTTGGGGAATAGCAGCATTTCTAAACATGTTGATTTTGCGACATATTTGGAACATGCCACCTAATAAGAAGGGCACACTATGGATCACTCACTCTCACTTCCAAGCTCAGCAATAGCAATATGCTAGGACATAAGACCTTAGATTTCAGAATAAGATTTCTGTACTATTTGCGGGTATGATGTCTAATATACAATTTCCCATTCTTAAAAAGCTAAAAAGCACTTTTCCTTACATCTCACTCTCAGTGTAGCCTCACAGAGATTAGGGAGCTATTAAATTTAACATTTAACTTCTACTGTAACATTAGCCATGGAAGAATTTAGCCATGGAAGAGTGACATACACGTTCCTCATGAAGGGAAATAACCCATCCACCTTCCCCAGAAGGGGTTGACTAAATCAGTGTCTCTCAACAAACAGCATCTGCATCACCTGGAAGCTAACCAGAAGTGCACATTTTCAATTCTGACCAAGACCCACAGAACAGACAAAATTGGACTTGGGGTCCGGAATCTGTGTTCTAATAAGCCCTCCCTTGATGCTGATTCACTCTACAGCATGAGAACCACTGACCTAAACATCAGACCCTGTCCCAAGGCAGTGTGGCAAAGAATGGCAAAGGGATGGTTGCACAAGAAGTCTGGGAGATACTTGAGGCTCACACACATTGTCTCAAAGGCTCCTCACGCAAGGCATACAGAGACTGCATCCTCCACAAAGCCCAGCCAGTGCAGGCTGGGGGACTGGTAAGACACTTCAAAGATTGGGCCTTTCGTCAGAAAACTGAGGCACCCAGACACAACTGTGCAAGTGCTGTGAATTTGGCTGGAGAGAAACGATACATGAATGAAATAAGGGTTGGTCACAGGACAAGCTAGGCATGGAATGAAGCATTAAAATTGAGATAACGCTGGAGCTCAATCTCAGTTAATGACAATAATACTTTAAATGCATTAAACAGGCGTTAGGCAAAAATAAAAATATTGCAAACCCAAGCTTATACTGACTCAGAGATTCCATCTAGGACAATGATTCTCAAATAGGAGCAATTTTGTCCCTCCTGCCAGGGACATTCAACAATGTCTGGAGACATTTTGGATGTCACAGCTGGGCAAAGAAGATGCTACTGAAATTTAATGGGATGCAGCTAAACATCCACAATGCACAGGGCAATTCTGTACAACAGAGAATTATCTGGCAAAAAATACCAACAGTACTGAGACTGAGAAGCCCTCGTCTAGTTGCATATATAATAGATATATACATTTAATTTCACCATTTAATCTGTTTACCTAGTCCTTTTGCATTATTCCAAAACATTTCCATTTTAATTCACAATCCACTGTGAATTTGATAGGTACATTTTCATAATGGTTATAAATATAATATATTAGTACAAGCAATTTCAATTATTATTGTTAGTAAAAAGAAACACTTCTTTGCTGTGCAAATTGACCTAAATTCACAGGCTTTTCTATCTTTTTTTTTCCATTTATTCTGAGGAGTAAAGATATTACCTCAGAAACACTCCTCACGGTCCAATTTATTAGTTTCTGCGAAAGAATAGAATGATACGGAGAATATAGTCGGAAGTGTATTTGACTTTTAACTCTTATTCATTTACCTTTGGCAATGATAGAAAGAAAGTGAAAAAGCATTCCCTAAAAACTGTTTGGGACTGCCTAGCTTCCTTTTTATCACACAAATTGACTTTTAGCCAATGTTTTACTCCTGTTGGCTTAAATTGCATAAGAATTAATTTTTCCTGGCACAGTCAGTGTATACTTAAGGTATAATATTCTCAGATTTTGGTAGTAATTCATTTATACTGTGTCTATTAAATAGACTTAAAGCTATCTTGAATTTAATTGGTAGGCCAATTTTTTATACTGCTGGCTGGTAAATCACCATATCCTTTTTAAAATAAGTTGAAACATGCCTTTTCTATGTTACAACCACACAACGATGCTCTACGTGCTGACTATAAACCAAGGAGTACTATTATCAGTAGTCTTTCCCCCAAATATCAGACTGAAGGCAGCAAAACATTATTTGTTGGCACTTTCATTACAATCATAAAGATGCGATTAGGATATAAATGGGAGACATTGGTGAGATATTTGTTTCACGGACCATATGCTTTACTGCTATCACGTGTGTGATTTAAACTATACATGCACTGTCACTTCCTCCTTTGGAACTGAAATTTAATGACCTTTTAGCTCTGTAAACTCCCATATATGGATAAAAGTCAAGTATGGGTTTTAATTGGGTATTATGCCATAATATTATAATCTATAATATTATATAATAGATATGTCACATATGTTATAATAACTTGAATAATGATATTTCGCTCAGTTCAAGCATACAGGTACATGGACAGTATTCTAAAATATAGAGTTCTTTTTTCATTTGTACTCATGACTTCAAAGTCCATTCGATACATGTAGACATAAACTTTGGTTCATTGGTGCATAGATGTTCCAACTAAATTCTATAAGTTTGTGGTTTGCAACATAGATATGCATGTGTTTTTCATGCAATTCCCCCAATACATACAAGAAAGTGTGCATTTATGTACAGAACAGAAGACTGCTGTTTCCCAGGAACACTTTGGTTAAGATGTGAAAGAAGATTCTACACATCAGTATAAGAGGAAGGAAATAAGATTTTTTTCTTTTTTGTTTTTTTAAATATCAACTGCAAGTTTGAACAGAGCTTTCCTCTTGACTACACAAAGGGTAATCATTTTCCCATATGTTTTGATGAAAAGCTTACCCAGCTGCCACATTTTCACTTCTGCTCAGGCTTTTCATAAAGCAAGTGTGAAGGGTATTGATATTTTATACTGGGTTTGAGATTGAGCAACTAGGACTTAGAACATTATATTGGAAATTGTTTAAAAATATGAAGCCATTGGATAATATTAAACTATTTTAAGATTTTCTAGTTACCTTTGCTATTAAATTTGATCTTAATCTCTCTATGGTCAAATAAAATATTGTGAATTAATTCATTTATTTTAAGTTTATTGAGATTTGCTTTATATGGTCTATATTTTGGTTAAATTCAATAAGGTCCTTTTTGCACTTAAAAGTATGTATATTCTTCTGTTGTCAGATGAAAGATCATAATTAAATTGATATAGATAGATGATAAATAGATGGTAGAATAGATTATAGATTTTAATACTGTATTTATAAATAGCATACATATGCATATAAATATACCACTCATTTTTTGATCTCCTGAATGATAGCACTTTTCCCTCTCTTTAAAAATTAACTTTTACTTTCAGATTATCTTTATAATCTAAGAAACTACATGTTTTCTACAGAGTACAAATTAATACATTTACAATGAAAAAATTACATACATTTTTGCAACCTAAAAGTAATTTCACCGTTAATTTTTTCCTAAGTTGTCCTTTTGTAAGAAATCACACATAAAAACCATCTCTCTTGAAATGTTGTTCCAGATATAATTCTATGAACACATTTCTGTGACAACCTAGACTCATGTGGTCATTTGTAACTCATGCTTGGTATCCTGTCATTTGAATTTAACTCTTTGCTCTCCCTTCCTCAAACGGGTATAATGAGCCAAAGGTGGTACCATTTTTTCTGCATGTGTGTTTGTGTGTGTGCACACATGTGCATGTATGAGTGTGTGTTTCTGGAGTGTTGATTGCAACAAAAAGCTATTCTAAAACCTGCCTCTCAAAATTGTATGAGCAGATATGTCAGTTTTCTGATCAGCCTTAAGAAGATGTTTGTTCGTACAAACTACAGGTTTACAAGAAATGCTGAGTTTCCCTATTCATATGTATGCTGTGTCTCCACAACTAGGTCAAAATATCATATTTTCTTCAGATATTTTCTTGAAGACAGTGCAACTCCCTTCCCTCCTCTGGGGTCCGAGGTGAGACCAGGAGATTTCCGAGTTAATACCATGGAAGGCTTAGAGGAAGCAGTAAGAAAGGCAGCAGTGGAGAGCTTATTAGATTTTGGTGCTTGGTAGCTGAGCAGTAATTCTGCCATTCCATTCTAGCAACTCCTGCTGGACTGAGAGAAGACGCATGTGTCACTAGAAGAAATTGAATGTACTGACTGATGGCAACACAAATGACACCTTCTTATAAGCATTAGACAAATTTACCTTTTTTGTTTTCTCATGGTCCAGAGAGAGCCAAGTGTATGAATTATCATAACAATATCACAGGACATGAAATTTCTTGGAAAAAAAATCTCTTTTGTTCTAAGAGATTTCTAAATATTATTTAAATAAAGTTTATATATTTTAAACTCTGATTACTGGATATTGACTATTGCTACTTATTGAAACACTAATATTTCATTTAGTCTACTTATTATAATTTAAGGAGTTTATTACCCATGGAAATGTAGGCACCAAGATGAGAATAAATTAAATTGAAAATACTTAATTGACAATTATTTGAAGAAGAGTCCTGTGTTGCATAGTGGTAAGAGCAATCCACAAAAATGTATACTTAAAATACATATATTCTTATATATCTGCACATACACGTATACTTGCATGCATACATATGTGTGTGTAGATAGATAGCTTGATCTATCTTAAAGAATTAATGTTAGTACTAGAAAAAGGTTTATATAGTTCCGAATCATTAAACTCTTCATAAAGCCTTCACCCTGTCTAGAAATTTTTGTGGTCTAAATGAAGTTGTTTTTAAAAACTATGAATGCTTATTTATATGTGAGATTAGCTATTTTGCATATGTGTTGATCCTGTTTTGTGAAGAATTTAATGTGAAACCAAACGATATTTATACTCTAAAAAACATTTGTTGGCATTTTAGTTTATGAGTAGATTATCAAAGATGCATTCCTGTGTATTTCCAAACGTGTTAGCCATCTCACCTCCATGTGGAGGCTGATTAATAGTATGACGTTTATCTGAGTGAGAAATCACTAGTTTAAAATATTTTTATATTAAAACATCTTTAAAAATTATTAAATTATTCAAACATAGTGACTGTGAATATGGCATTATATATGGGCTAAATGCTGAAGAATTTAAATTACAACAAAAAGTTTAAATCTTAGGTTCCTAAGTCCAAATGCAATATTAAAAATTTTTTATGCCAAACAATTTTATGCCAGTCAAACATGAAAGTCATCTTTCATATAAAGCAATCCAGAGTATGAGGATCTGGACTGGTTTTCTGATACAGAGGAATTATACAGAGATGCAGCTTGAGGTGCAAGATTTTGCTTAAACTCTAATTTTTCCCATACTATCTAGTACACACTGTGACTTGCTCTTTTAAGTCACGTCTTTCTCAATTCTGATCATAACAAAGTATTATCTTGTAATGATGGGTTTTCACCTGAGTATAGCTTTTAGTATTTCATAGAAGAAGATGTTGTTGATGTGAAATGTTAACTCACAATGGAAAAATAGACAAGGACTTGATTAAAAGTTGATATGAATCTAGGGCTTGCACAATGCCCAAATGTTTTAAATATTTATTTTGCCAGGTGTGCCTATGGCAGGACAAGAAAACTCATGTGTATGGTAGTAGATGAGATTTTAGAATAGAATATGGGAATCTATGTTGTAGGAAACAGTTACCTCAGCAGGTCTGAGTTACCCAAATTCTGAACAATTCCAAGGAAGGGTCTTATTCTGAATTGGCTCTTGGCTGGCTCTGAGGTACCAAGCTCTTAGAAAGTTTTGTCTGATAAGAGTGTTTTGGAATATCTGAAGCGTTGAATCACACTGTATCAGTTTTTCCTTCCCTCCTCCGATAATTTATGGTACCAATGTGGTTTAGGATGGACATCTGTTCTTTCCCTGGGAGTCTGAAAATTGAGTAACTTAAGTAAATCACACGGATACTAAAATCCTTCATGGCTGACCCTCAGTGAAAACCTTAGACACCAAATGCTGAACCAACCAGTCCTGCATCTTGGGAATGAAGTCCACTTTGTCAATATGTTGTTGGATCCAATTTGCTAAAATATTGTTGAGAATTTTTGTGTCTATGTTCAGCAGGGACATTGCCTGTAATTCTCTTTCCTACTTGGGTCTTTGCCATTTTGGGGTATCAGTATGATATTAGCTTCATAAAATGAGCTAGGAAGAATTCATTCCTTTTCAATGGCATGGAATTCCTTCAATAAGATTGATATTAGCTCTTCTTTGTCCGTATTGTAGTTTTCAGCTGAGAAGCCATCTGGTCCAGGACATTTTTTTGGTGGAAATGTTTCTTACAACTGAGTCGATTTCCTGCATTGTTATTGTCCGGTTTAGGGTTTCAATTTCTTCTTGTTTCAAACTTGGAAGGTTGCATGATGCCAGGAGGTTGTCCATTCCCTCTAGATTTTCTATTTATTTGCATAAAGATATTTATAGTAATCTCTGATAAGCTTTTGGATTTCTTCAGGGTCAATTGTGACATTACCCTTTCCATTTGTAATTGGGTTTACTTGGATTGTATCTCTCTTTTTAAAGTCAATCTGAACAAAGGTCTGTCAATCTTATTTGTTCTTTAAAAGAACCAGCTTTCTGTCTTGTTGATTCTTTCTATATTTTTGTCTTCATATCTTGCAACTTTGACTTCATCTTAGAAATCTGGATTTTTCTACTGAAATTGGGATTTAAATGTTCTTGCCTTTCCAGCTCCCTTAGGTGGAACATTAAACTGTTTACTTGTGATCTCCATGGAAAGCAGTTTTGCGATTTCTCAAAGAATTAAAAATTGAGCTTCCATAAGAACCAGCATTCCCTCTGCTGGAAATATACCTAGAGGAACATAAATTGCTCCACCTAAAAGACGCTTGCCCACATGTTTTTTGCTACACTATTCACAATAGCAAAAACATGGAACCAATAGATGCTCATCAACAGTGGACTGGATTTTTAAAAATGAGGTACATGTACACGATGGAATATTATGCAACAATAAAGATGAACAAAATCATGACCTTCACAGCAACTTTAATGCAGTTGGATACCATCACACTAAGTGAACTACCATAGAAACAAATAACTAAATGCCGCATGTTCTCACTTAAAAGCAGGCCCTGAACATTAGCCACATTAGCACAAGGGGAGGGCAGAGATCAGCAGTCATGGGACACAAGTAAGAGAGGTAGAGAGGGAGAGGGGAGGAAAACAAGTGGCAATATAGTGGGTGCCTGGACCACTACTGGGGGAGAGAGGGCTAGCTAAGAGCCCAAGCTTCACCTGCATGCAGCCTGCCTATGTTGCAAATCCTCACTTGTACCTCACAACTCTAAAATATAAATAAAATAAATATGAATTAAAAGGAAAAGAAAACCTAAGTCACTAAGGCTCAAGTGAACCTCCCTTGGCAAATCTTCGCATGTGTTGTCACACATCATTGCGGGGAGAATTAAGCAGGTCCTATGCATTGCCACCGAGGGGAAACCTGGAAGCTTACAGCTAATCTCCTCCAGATTTCACCCCATGCCCACCATGTGTGTTTTCCCTTTGCCAATTTTTCTATGTGTCCTTTTCCTGTAAAAGCTGTCACCATGAGTATAACAATATCTGAATCTTGTGAGATCCTCATTGATTCCCAGGGTACTTGGGAGGACTCCAGCAAGAAGAGTGTAAGGGAGTTCTCTACCCAATTAAGTTCTATTGAGCTCACCATGATTCTTGCCACTGATTTTATTATTAAAAGTATTTTTACATTTTGTAAAAGTATTTTTATATTTTGAATCATTATTTTTTGCATGATTCTTAAGACCATTAAAAGGTCATAAGAATCGAAAGGAAATACCAATGTTGGCAGTAATACACTAAAAATAGACGTGCCATAATCTGTGCACAGGACTCTAAATTGTTAATTATTGAAGAAATTTGAACCTTTATATTAATAGGCTTGAAATGGCTCATTCACTTCGAATTTTTGACAAAAATATATGTGTGCAAGTCAGTGGATAAATTGTCCAATTTCATTTTACCAACATCAAAGCAAATGTATTTTAAGCAGGGAATTCTTGTTTTGACAAAGGTTATATTTTATCATATGGAAATGTGTCTGTGAAATAATGTTAAAATACAGTCAATTTTTGTTATTATTTTATAAGGCTACTATTTCATAAAGTCTATATGCACCTAATTAGTGAATACAAAACCATCACTCCTAAGAAAATACAAAATTAGGTTTCTACAAGCCTCTGGCAACATGTTTTATAAAGTGATCAATACATAACCAGGTTTTCTGTGTTTCTGTTTATAAATACCTAACACATATGCGTGTGTGTATATATATATATACATATATATATTCATTTATTAATTGTATGTATTAACATTGATCTCATGGCCAACAGCACTAACATTTACGTTTGAACAAAGCTTCTATTTATATACCTATTTTTCTCCATAAGGCACATGACAGCTTTCCAGTGCTTAGAAACCCTAGACAGCACTTCAGCACTAAGCTTGGGTCCATTTTAAACAATAAAATTACCAGCCGAAATGCAAAAACCATGATACTAAAAAGATCTTGAAAATGATATTTGCATTATAAGAGCTGGAACAAAAAGGGAGAGCATCACTTTGTTTAGTTTCAGCCAGGAGCTTGCATGTCAAGAGATGTAAATCTGTCACTATTCTGCTTGTCTGTGAGTATTGCCTTTGTGGTAGAACTAAACTATAAGGAGCTGGTAAATCTGTAAATACAGAACACATGAATACAGTGTATTGACTATACATTATATTAATATTTTGTTAAGTTACCAGTTAGTGCTAGGCAGCTAAATCATTTTCTTCTCAGTCTTATTTTTGTCTTCAAATTCTCTCACAATGAGTATGTATTTTCTGTATTTTAAGAAAGCGTTTCCAACCTATTATGAAAGTAATGCATGCACATAGGATAAAACATCAAACAGTCAAATAGTGCCTCATTCTCAGAACTAAATTCAGAATTAAAATGTACTTCTATTCTCCCAGAAATTTGTCATCTGTAAATATGTGTACACAAGCTTTCATATACCAGTGAGAATTCTGAAAACAAACAAAGAGGTATACATTTTCATTTATAAAACTATTTATTTCTCTAGATGCATTCCAAATGCATAACTAAAATATTTAAATGTCTTCATTGTATTTATTTGGAGGTTCCACTGTCTATTTTAATAGTCACCAATCAAGAGTAGAATAAATATCTTTACCAACACTCTTTTAGGACAATAGGGTCTTTTCTGGAAAATTAACAGCTAAGATAAAGAAAGTTTGCTTTTTAAGTTTTAATATGATATTCCAAAGGTGGTATAACAAGTTATGGTTTTGACAAGAATGAATAATAGTGAATACTAGCTACTATTAAGTCTTTGTATACTATCTTTAAAATAATGACAGACAATACAAAAATCTTATTTATGTGAAAAATGAAAACTTGTATTTGTTTGCTAATGACTTGTCTAATTAAAGTTTGGGAAAAATTGAAGATCTTTGCATGTTTTTATAACATGTAATGCTTTTTTTCTGTTATTTGCCTATTCACAAATTATAATTTTGTACCCACGTATGTCAAAAAGGTTTTTCTAAATATAATTTGCATTTGAACTTATTGTTGAAATTTTACAATAGAGAAATGTTTTATTCACATGTATGCAATATAATTTTATTTATCTACAGTTTGTAGTTTGCATGCCTTATAATTTTACACTAAAGTCTTCCATATTTCCAATAGTTCAATAACCTAAAAGTTTCACTCATAGTTTGTGTATGGTACATCTGAAATAAAATTAGTTATGGAAAGTACAGAATAAGATCTCGTGATTTTTTTTTACATTTATAATCTTATAATAAATGGATGAATTCTTTGAAGGGCACAATCTACCAGTGTACACTTAAAGGATAAAAAGGAAACCTGAGTAGGGAACTAGTCTCTATTTCTTAAATAATTTGAGTTTGTGGTTAAATATATCCAAAAAGGAGAATTACAGATAGCTTTATTGGCATATTTTGTCAAATTTTAAAGGAAGGCATATCATGAGAGATACTTCTCAATTCATTTAATGAATGAATCAAGATAAACTGATCAAGATAAAATAACGACAAAAAATATTATTAAAAGAAAAAATGCAGACACATATGATTTTTAAAAAGCTTTACTGAAATATTAAAGATTACTTTTAGTATTATATAAAATGGATTATGGCCATCTGAAATGCAAGGTGGGTTAAACTTTCAGAATACCTGGAGGTGAATAATTGTGATGTTCCCAACACAGAAAGCATGAAAGAAAAGATAAATGTTTGAGGTGATGGATATCCTAATTGCCCTGATTTGATAACTACATATTGCATACCTATAGAAAAATATCACATACATCTCTAATACGTATAGATATAATGTATCAATAAAGATGCAAAAGTAATTTAAAAATATAAACAACATGCAAAAAGCACAAATCATAAATTTCCTTAATAGCACCTTATTAAATAAAACCATAAAATAAACCATTAATTAATTTCATTATATAAAAATATTTATACCAAAAAGAGTAGCATAAGTACAAGTCAAGTCACAAACTGGAAGAAATGTCTTCAGTAGACATTAATAACAATTATTATAAAGAATTTATTTAAAAATGCAAAAATAAAATGCAAAAATAAAATATGTTCAAATAAGGACAACGGGCAAAAGATATAAAGGATATAAATCAGTAACTCCCAGAAGAAAAAAATCAAGTAACTGATTGTTAAAGATGAAAATCAAAGGAAGGGTCAGATGGCAATGAAGCCAGTCAGACTGTGCAAGTCCTTGTGTGAGTGAGTGAGTATATGAACAAATTGGCGTGCATGTCCGTGTGTAAGTGGGCTTGCGAGTGGCTGATGGAGTAGTGACTCAAGAGCAAGTGGCCAGGGAGCTCCTGGGGAAGCAACTGGTGCTGCAGCTGTTCTGCTTAGCCCCTAGCACTTCCTGGGGGCACAGAAGCTGAGCACAATTTTAATAAGTCAACAAAGCCCTGCCTGGGAAGAAGCTGCCAGGAACGACTGCCATTGCCAGACTCTCCAACGACCACAGCGTCAAGTTGGACACTATAAGCGAGGGCCATGGTGGGAGCACAGCGAGGGACCCAAAGACAGACTCTAACTGGAGAAGATGAAACAGACACCTTGCCACAGTCTTGAAAACATGGCAGGGAAGTAGTCAAGCTTGTTCACCATGGAGCAAGAGACCCACTCCCTGGAATTGGCTGGTTAACTAGATTGTGACCTAGAGGGAATATCTCAAAAGCACAAATTTCAGAGGGACAGGATTGAGGGCACAGTCTCAAACGCTCGAGCTCCTACCTTGACCCAGCCACAGGGGTGTCTTGTTTGTCCTTTTCTGGTCACACCTTTTGTCCTGTGGCTGGGTCAAGGTAGGGGGTCACCCCATCTATCCCCACCACCCCCTCCTTCCCCAGACCATGTGCCAGGGAGGCTGTCAATGAGCCCTAAGCCCCACAGGAGACAACAGGTAGATTTACCTGTAAGTAGCTGAGAGGAATAATTACAGAACCTGCACAACAGACCGGTTAGTGCCCAGGAATTTTTTTGAATTCCTTTTGGTTCTTTTGTTTGGTTTAGTGTTTGTGTGAATGTGTGTGTGAGGGTACAGTTTGCATTTCCCCCACTTTTTTTTCTTTTTCCTCTTTCATTTCTTTGGTTTTTTGTGTATGTGTTTGTGTGTCTATGTGTGTGTGTGTGTGTGTGTGTGTGTGTGTGTGTGTGTGTTGTTTTCTTGTTTTTTGCTTTTTTCTGTTTTTTTTTTTTTGGTTTTGGTTTGCTTTTTTGTTCTTGTTTTTCCTTTTGTCTTTCTGTTTATTTTTTATTTTTGTCTATTCTATTTTATTCTACTTTTCTCTGTTCTTCTCATTACT
>CAUYQG010036844.1:46-11121 GCA_963574415.1 Tarsius wallacei | reverse complement strand
TGTATTCTCTGCTGATCTGTGCTCTGCTGTTCTCTTGGGAAGTGTATGGTCAATCTTTTTCTTCTTTCTTCTGTGCGTAATACCTTAATACCTTAGACCTGTAGAGCTGGTCTGGAAGCTGCATAGTCTCTTAGGGATTGGTTGTCCGGGAAGGATTTTAATTCTCCATTACCAATGAAGCTGAGTTTGGTTGGATAGGAAATTCTTGGTTGAAATTGTTTATCTTTGAGGATTTTGAATATAGGGTTCCAGTCCTTTCTTGCTTGTAGTGTTTCTGCTGATGGATCTGCTGTTATTCTGATTGGTTTTCCCCGGCAGTCTGAGGTTTCTGTCTTGCTGTCTTTAGGATTTTTTCTTTTTGCTTATTTTGTGTAGGCAAATTACTATGTGTTTAGGGGTTGGTCTTCTCATTTGATGTTTTGTGGGGGCTCTCTGTATCTCTTGTGCTTGGCTGGTCACATCCCTGGTGAGATGGGGAAAGCTTTCTTGGATTACTTCCTGGAATATTTGCTCCAAGTTGTTCTCCATTTCCCTTTCTTCTTCTGAGATACCAATTAGGCATAGGTTCAGCCTCTTGATATAATCGCACATCTCTTGTAGGTTTTGTTCTTTCTTTCTGAATCTTCTTTCCATGTTTTTTGCAGATTGGGTTAATTCCATGTTCTGGTCTTCAAGTTCTCAGATTCTTTTTTTGGCTAGGTTAATTCTGCTTTCTATGCTTGTCATCTTTTTATTTATTTCCTGGATGAAATTTTGGATTGCCAAAATCTCTGTTACAAGTTCTTTCATGTTGCATCTTGTCTTTCTTGAGTCCTAGTCACTATTTCCATTCATTCCCTAATCCCTGTCATATTCTGGAGACAGTCTTTTGTGACTTCCATTGTTTGGGCACCCAGGTCTCATTTTTCAGGAGTTTTATCTTTGGTATATTTGAAATTACCTGAGGTCTTCCTTTGGCTTTCCTCATTTGTGACAGATCTCTCTTTTTTTTTCTTTAGTTCTATTATTCAGTGTCATTGAGAGAGGCTTTCCCTGCTAATGTTTGCTCAGACCTTTATTATTCCCTGATCTAGGCTCTGGATTTGTTCTATTTTGAAATAGGACAGTGGTTGGGAAGCTTTGCTTTCTCTTGTAGTTTTTGAAATTTGAATAAAGTGGGGGATGGGGTGCTAGGAATCAGATACTAATTGCAAATTAAAATGTTCTTTTTTTGTGGTATGTGTTCCCTGAGATCCACTCCTCACTACCACTCTATATGATGATGCAAAGCAGAAATCAATGCAAAAGCAATTGAACACATCCACGCACACTCCAAAACTACTGGAAACAACAAAGCAAAACAAAACAATCAGCAACAAAAAGACCCCCAAGAAAACTAAACACACACACATGCCTAGCACAAAGTGAATAGAGAAGAAAAACAGAAAGACTGAAGGGGAAAGAAAAAGAAAACAGGGATTCAGGTCGAAACCTCACACGTCTATTGACATACTCCTCAAACTATAAAAAAAGAATATGAAAAAGACCCAGAAGAACAAAAGAACAAAAACCAACAACCACAACAAAATTGAAAGGTGAACACTCAATCATTCACTTACACACATAGCCTGAAAACGACAAATAAAAGAAGAAACAGAAAAAGAAAAGAAAAATAAAAAAAGTTTTGATAGGGAGATGTAGCTCAAACTCTTACATACACATTCATGTACAAAGGAAAAATATTTTAAAAATAGATGAACTAACAAGCAAATGGTCAAAAAAAATTTTAATTAAAAAATAATTGAAAATTTAAAAAACAAAAGCAAAAACAAACCAAAAAAAACCCCTGCCCTCTTGTGGCAGGCTCTGTAATTGTTCCTCTAATCAGGTCTCCTGCAGAGCCACCTCTTTCACTCTCTCCTCAGTGAATGGAGGAGGGACAGTGGAGGTGGGGGGGAGGCTGCAGGTCTCCCCTCCCACTCTCGTATGATCAGGAAGATCTCTGCTGGGGAGATATGGGACTGTCTCTTCCCCAGGTATGTACTCTCACTGGGATGCCCCACCCTGGCCTATCCTGGGATGGAGTTCTTCTATTTTGACTGGTGTCCAGGTTCTGCCTGGGTTTGTCCCTCTCAGTCATGGCCCAGCTGTGTGGGTCTGATGTTCAGAGGATTGCTGGGAAGGAGGGGGTTTGGGTCAGCCCCAGACTCACCACTGATCTCTTTGGAGTTCTTTCTCCTCCTTTTCTGGCCACACCCTTTGTCCCACAGCTGGATCAGGGTAGGGGGTGGGGCGGCTGGAACTCAGTACTCATCAGGTCTCTCTGAAGTTTGTGCTTTCAAGATGTTCCCTTTGCGGCAAATCAAGCCCTGAGTAGTTGATCGCAGGTCACGGAGATGGGATCTGTTGGTCCGTGATGAGCAAGTCAGAGCACTTTCCTGCCCCGCCTTCAACATGGTGGTGGGGTGCCTCTCTTGTCCTCTTCCATGGGTACTTGCCTCTGGATTCCGTCTGCAGCCCCTTCCAGTGCCCTGCAAGTGCTGAAGTGATGAAGCAAAGCCAGGAGGAGTCTCTCTCCTCCTTCAATGGTGAGGGAGTGCCTGGGGCAATAGTGCCTCCCTGCTGCTTTTCCAAAGGAAAACTTCTGTCCGTTTTGAAAAAATAATGGTGCTCCACTTCTGCAACCTGGGAAAAGCCAGGGACAAAGTAGAGAAGCTGCAGCACCTGCTTTTGCACAAGGGGCCTGGCCACCCGCTCACAAACCCCACTTAGACAGCCTCTCTCAGCGTTTTCTTGCCAGGGAGAGCTACGAGGTAAAATTTTAAGGATGGAAAACAAACCAGTGGTTGCTGGGGAAATAATGAGATGATAAAAGGATAGAATGACAGAAATTGGGGGTGTGACATGGGAATGTGTTCACTGTTCTGCATTCTTTTCAGTGTTGATGGTTACATTCATATATACACAGAAGAAAATTCATGGACGTGTATGCCATAAATAAAGATCAATTTATTGCATGCTAATTGTATTTATTTATTTATATTTTAAAGATGTGGGGTACAAGTCAGGGTTAGATATACAAATGTTCATGATGCAGGTACCCTTGTTGCTGAGGTGTGCCCTTCTTTCCCCCGGCAGATTCCCACTGCTGTCAATCCCACTTCTCTCCCCTCCCCCTGGACGTTTCCCGCTACTGCCAATCTTTTTCTTCAAGTATAACGATAATTGTTCAAGGACCACTTATAAGTGAGAATGTCTGGTTCTCCATTCTTTGTTTCTGTGATAGATCGCTCAGTATTATAGACTCTAAGTCCATCAAGGTTGCTGTGAAGTTCATGATTTTGTCCTTCTTTATGGCTGTGTAATATTCCCTCATGTATATCTACTACTTTTTTTTATTCAGTCCTCTTTCCATGGGCTACATGGTTGGTTCCATGCTCTTGTTATTGTGAACAATTACATGCTAATTTTTTTAAAAAAGCAATCACCCACTACATACTAAATCTTGCTTGTACTAACAAAAGCTTGCAAGAATAGTTGTATGAAAATACAAAATGAATGTTGTCTCTGATGACTATAAGAGAAGTAGATTCATTATAAGGGCCCACATGCAGACAATTTTAAAAAATCATATGAATAAAAAAAACTTTAATTTGGCCGGGTGTGGTGGCTCATGCCTGTAATTCCAGCACTTTAGGGGGCTGAGGTGAGAGGATTGCTTGAGTCCAGGATTTCGAGACCAGCCTGGACAACATAGCAGGACCTAATCTCTACAAAAAAAATAAAAAACAAATGATTAGAACATGATGGTGTGTACCTGTAGTCCCAGCTACTAGGGAGGCTGAGTGGGAGGATTGCCTGAGCTCAGAAGGTCGAGACTGCAGTGAGCCACGATTATGCCACTAAACTCACCTGGAAAACAGAGTGAGAAATCTGACTCACACACAAAAAAGCTTGCTTTAAGCTTTAAGAAACAACATTACACTGTGTTTTTACTACATTAAAGCTCTAAAATTAAAGTTTGATTATAAATAAGATAAACTAAGGTCAGTTGAGAAAAAAATGTGACTCTATAAAAATAATTTTAAAATAATCATTGCTTACACAGTGTAATACTTAAGAAACCCCAGGTCTCTTTTAAGCAGAGTAAACACAAAATAAGACCTTTTCCCCTATATAAATTCTTGAGTGTGACCAGAATATAGTTTAAACATAATTCTTAATTAACCTAACCAACAACCTGCAGCTCTTATTTTGTGGTTCCGAGGAAATTTCAGAGAGTGCAATTCCAGCTCTGTTTCTTTTGTTTTGTGATCCTTCAAATATATAACATCCCTGAAGAGAACTAAGGAAGCACTTCTACTTTGTGTCAAGGCTTCTGAATGATTTATTTGGAAACTTCTACCTTCAGTTCACACTTTTAGGTTCATAAGAGTATGGTTCCTTACTTTATTACCATAGCGTGTTGTAGGATTGAAAAAAATTCCTGGAAACATAAATGAAAAAAATTGTGTTATAAAAAGAATATGATTAGAAGAATCAAGAGGCCTTCATTTATTCACATAGAGATCATTGCACTGAAGATGTTTCAACCTACTTTCTGCCTCTTTCTACAGTTTGATTTCTCTGCCACCCCAAATATGTGATTCCCTAAATCTTCTATGCCTTTTCAATGTCTTCATGCTTTGCATATGCTGTTTCCTATGTCTAGAATATTCTTGCTTCAGTTTTCACCGATAATTTTTACTCTTTCTTCAACAGCCTATTTAAATGTCTTCCTTTGGCAAAATTGTTTTAATAATTGTCTACTCCTCACATGATAAATCTACTTCCTCCTCAACCATCCTTTCATCATTTATCTTCACAGTATATTGAGTTTGCCTCTTTTTTATTACTTACACAGTGTATTTTAATTTTTTCTATTTACATCACAAGAAATTTTCTTTTCAATTCATATATTTGTTACTTTTTTTCTTGCCAGCAATATTTATAAAAATTCAACAAATGCTTGATGGGTAAAGGTATAAATGAAATCATGAATGGATGAATTTAGCATTCCTTGGCTTCAGTCCCTTTGCTTTAAAATTTCTATAAAATATTCTCTATAACATATTGTTTTTCACTCTGTAGTATGTGAAGTATTTGAAAATGTGTTATTTACAAAAGCTGGCAGAATAGATGAAATCCCTTCCCACAGAAGAGTGTGCAATTGTTTTCATAAACAGTTTAGACAACACTGAATAAACTCACACCTACTCTTCCTATAACATCTCTGCTATAATGTTAGCAGAATTTCTAAAAGCAAAGAAAAATTATTTACGAGTTATTCTATTGAGAATTGAAAATCGGTACATTATTCTGAAAGAAAAAATGTTGAGATACATTTATTTAGAAATAAGTGGAAATAGTTTTTCTGGTTTCATGAAATAAAATATACTATGTACAACTTAAAAACGTCAACAATCAGGAGAAAGAAAAATTCATACATTTAATGGTTTACCTTATTTTCTGTTGTTTTGTCTGATGTGATTGTGTGTTTGAAATCTATGAAAACTTTTATGTATATGAATGAATCTACTGCTGAAAGGAAAGTCCTATTTATAAGATTCAACATAATAAATTAACCATTATTTATTAATCACCCAAGTATATTTAGGACATTATGTTAAAGAAGACACAAACTTCAAAGTCCCAATTTTTGTTCTTGGATTGAGTACAATGATAAGGGTCACAGATAAGCACACATACAAGGGGTGCCAAAAAAAGTATACCCATTTTAAGTATGATGTTCGCTCAAAAGATAGTGTCAATCAAATGAATGCTAGTGTCACCATGCCACAGGTAGGATAGTGAAAGAAAATGGCAGAAGCACGGTTGAGCAAATGTCATTACTACACATTGTTACCATAATTTAATTCAATTTTGAAAATTAATACATAGAAAACCTCTCTTAAAATGTGTATACTTTTGGAGATGGCCTGTATAACTATTAATGCAAGGAAAACCAAAATGTATCATGCACTAGGTACTGTTCTAAGAGTTTCACAGATGTTATGCAGTCCAATATTCACAATAATGGTGAAGTGAGTAACAATTTTTCACATATAAAGAAGCACATGTACAGAGCACTTAAATAGTTTTCCCTAGATACACAGTAAATATAGAAGCTGATATTGGCTATGTGAATGTAGAGTTTAAGTTCTTAAACACTATGTTTTATAAAAGGTTAATTGTGTATTGCAAGTTTATAACTTTGCAGACAATTAGCATTTTAGCTGGGGTCCCACTCAAAAGACATTTTATTTATAGGCAGTAAATTAGTCAAGTCTGAAACAATTTAATTATTAAAATGTGATATGATTGGAAATAGTAAAACATATTTGTACTTTAGGTTGCACTAGCACTGAAAAAATAATTGAAATCGGAGAGCAGAAGGTTTTGAAAGATAAAATCTTTAGCCACAATTTTCTCATTCATTTACTCATTTCTTCATGAAGATTTGGATGTCTACTGTGTGCAAATCTCTGTTAAGAGTATTAAGGTCAGAGTGTAAACAAGATAGAGAAAATTCCTGTAGTCATGGAGATAATATTCTAAAAAGAGTGACAGACTGTAAATAAATACATAATATATTACAGATGGTAACAAGCACCCTGAAGAAAAGTAAAGCAGAGTAAGTAACACAGTATGAATAGAAGAACTTCCAAATGATTGGCTCTGTCTCAATGTATCCCTGCCTCAATCGTATTCTAGCTACATCAAACTGCTAATCAATTCCTTGTATACCTGCTATTTTTAACCCCCCTGTCTTTTCTGTCTGCCCTAATGGGAATTTCCTTCTCCCTATTGCTTCTAATTATCTTTGACCCTTTAAGCATTGCAGAAATCTTTCCTAAGGTAAAATCTACTCCAAAAGCATCTTTCTGGTTAATTGCCTTCTGCTGTTGTCTTATTACCTTAGGCTTATTGTCACCTCTCCACATACCTCTCACTTTGATAGCATGTCTCTTCTTATATTTTCTTAGTTTTTCATTGCTTTGTTTCCTTAGTAATCACCACAGTGCTTCCCATAGGGTAGACAGTCTATGAATGTTTTAGGAATGAGTGGAAAGATAAAGATGTGATAGAGGCAAAAGAGAGAAATGGTGTTTGGACTTCTTCCTTTAGAGATCAAAGTTAATAGTAGGGTGATATGCCATCCAAGGAAGTGAGAAATAACTGATTTCAAGGCAGTTACATTTCTGCAATTTGCCAGGTATTGAAAAGCAGGCAAGCAAGCAAACAAAGGCATCCTTGTCTTCATCTGTTGGGAAAAAATAATTTTTCTGCAGTGCACACTGAACATGGGAGCAATGAGAGATGGAAGATACCAAGAAATGAGCTCTAGAAGGAGACATTCTTCCCTAGTTTGTTCCAATTATTATTTAGTTATAAATGCTTAGGAGAAACGTACCCCTACCTGTCTATGCTTGAAAGAAACAGTCACATTTAGATTATTAATATGTTATATACTACACAAATATTTTAAATGTGGTAAGCCTAATACTCTAGAATATAGAAGTTATTTCAAGCATGTCAACTCGTATCTAAGTAATATAAATAAGGAACGATCCTAATCCAAGGGTTACTCAAAAAGAGAAAAAAATACAATTTTTGAAATGTAATTAGCAGTGTTTTCTGAAAACATTTTCTTATGCTGTCTTTGCTATAAAAATAATTTCTTGATAAATATAGCTGTTTTTTTCTTTTGTTTATTTTATTTTTGCTGTTGTGTTTATTTTATTTTATTTTTGAAGAAGTTATATACTTCCTTATGTTGATCCATATACTTAAAGATAACCTTATCTGGGCCCATTCTCTATTAATAGTAAAACTCAAATAACTGACTTAAGGGAAGTCAAAATGTCCACCAGCCCAATAGCTTAACAACCTCTGTTTGGATGCCAATGGGTTAAATTAAAAGGCTTAAGGTGAAGGAGGTGGTTAGGAATGTGGCAGAAAGGAATTTTGCCTTAATATGTTTTCTTGGCCTCATCCTTTCTATACTGTTCTGTCACTGTATTACCTAGAATTTTGTCAGATCAGCTAATTTATATTAGAATTTTCATGGAATAACATTACTTCCAGAACTGATCAACTGAAATGGAAACGGATTCGCAGTAGGGGCAGTAGTTCAATGCTGAAAACATACATATTTTTTCTATTTTTAAAGAAAAACCCTTAAAAAGGATCTTGTGTGATGAGAATATGGACAGGAGTAGAAACCTGGGGGCACATACAAACCATTGACTTAGGTGAGCCACCTTGTAGTCTCTCATTAGGAAAGTATGATTTGTTTGCTTGCCATATTGACTATCATATACACAGTTGACATAAGGTCTCAGGGTATTCAGTATTCTATTACTAACTTATGTATTGTGAGCCCTGCTGCTGGGATCTAGACACTATTTGTAGCAACTTCTCTTAAGGAATCTGTCTCTGGGTTACCTTACATGGAGTTACATACTGCAGTTTCCAGATCTCAGATGCTTCTTGCACTATGAAAATTCACTTGTTTTTACTTGGGAGTGAGACATAGGCAAGGATGACTAGACTGAACGCACCTCCGTCACCAAATTAGTCAGTGCATTACTTCTCAGTGTTCTTTCTAAGGTATTTATTCTGTTCATTTCTCTATGAATTGAAATGAGGAGAAGGAGGGGAAATTTCTGAACATTGTTCCTGCCAGGCAGGGTGGCTCACACCTTTAATACCAGAAATTTGGGAAGTGGAGGTGAGAGAATTGCCTGAGTCCAGGGGTTCAAGACAACTTGGCAAGACCTCATGTCTACAGTAAAAAAAAAAAAAAATAGCCAGGTGTCGTAGCGCATGCTTGTGGTTCCAGCTACTTGGAAGGCTGAAGCAGAAGTATTGCCTGAGCCCAGCAGGTGGAGGCTGCAAAGGTCGTGAGCATGCCACTATACCCCGGCCTGGGTGACAGAGTGAGACTCCTACTCAAAAAAATTTTTAAAAAGTGTAAATATAGATATATGTGTATATCCATATATACACACATATATACAGGTCCCATCATTTAAATTCAATTTTATAATTTTAATTAAAGCCTTCAGTAAGTTCTAGTAAGTTGATATCTCATAGAGAGACTATCACAGAGAAAGGAAGAGCTCCTTTCATCTCAAAGTTTAGGGTTTTATTTGGTTTGATGTGTTGAGGTTGGCTTTTTAAATTCTTGAACAGAGACTTCATTTATATTCTTAATTTTTTCTATTTTAATTATTCTAGCTTTTTCTCAAATAAATCTGTTGCTTTTAGAATCAGTTTTAATCTTTCCTCTCCTGTAGCTCTGTTCTTTCTCATGTTGCACTAGATCCTTCATCTCTGCTTTCTGAGATAATATCTCAAATTCATCCTTCACAACACTGACTGGATTTACTTTAGGGTTTACTCTTTCTTAGGGGCACAAATGTGTATTTTAATTATGCTTTCTTTTTCCATTTTTTGTCTTTCTTCATAAATGTTTTTAACAATTCGACTTTTAATTACCTCCTGTTATTTGGTCATCTGTGTATCTTCTTTATTAATGGATTTTTGCACTTATTTCAGATAAATCAGCTGTTGTATATCCTACCAAAAATGCAAACTATTTAAATGGTTTCTCTATTGTCTATAACATCATGTTGTTCTAGGGTATATAATTTCTGTGAATGTTTCCGGAAGTTGTTTTCTGTTTCTCTGTTCTCCCATATTTTTCCCACAAGCCCCATGTTTCTCTGTATGATTTCTCCTTAATCTTAAAAAATGAAAAAATCTTTTTTTTTTTTGAGTTGGAGTCTCACTCTGTTGCCCAGACTGTAGTGCAGTGGCATGCTCATGGCCACCCTAGCTGGGCTCTGGAGATCCTTCCACCTCAGCCTTCTAAGCAGTCAAAACCACAGGTGAGCCTGGCTCATTTTTGATTTATGGTGGAGATGAGGTCTCACCAAGTTGCCCAGGCTGGTCTTGAACTGCGGGCTCAGGCAATCCACTTGCCTCCCAAAGTGCTGGGATTACAGGCTGAGCTACAGAACCTGGCCAATGCAAATTATTTTAAAAGCCATTTTGTTGATTGAGTTATAATTTTCTCCTACGTCTGATACTCAGCTCTTTGATGATTTCCACCAAGGAGTAAGGGAAAAATTGCAAGAATAAACCTATATGAATTTCTGACCCTTTCTTTCCCCATCATTGTGTACAGCACTTTACCTGTGATCATTTTACCTCTCACTAAGTTCTGCTTATTATCTAGTGAAAGAGAGGTGGAGGCAGTGAAGAGAGGTGGCGGGCTGAATAGGTAGGCAGCAGACAGTCTCAAAAACAGTGTTTCTGTAGTGAAGTTCTGGGTGCCCTAATTTCTTGTTGGTGTGTACCTTGGATGTCTGGGCTAGAATCAGTCAATAGGAAAGGAGTAAAACAGCGTCTGACTTTCTTTAAGACTGGCAAGTTCATTCTATTTTCAGTTGCAAAGCATGTATCAATGAGATATTGATGATTTTTCTCAATCCAACCCATGTACCTTATAGTTAATTGAAATTTCTCCCAGATTTTGCTCTGGCAATAGCTCAATTATCATTGATCCTACTATTTCTTTTTTCTCCCCTAGATTGTGTGGGTTTTGATAATGTATAGTTTTGATTGATTTGTTTTGTTTTGTTTTTACTATTTCCAAGTCTTCTTAAATACTTTAAGACAATTTGAGAGATGCTACAGAAGGAACAGCGAGTACAAATGTTTTTTTTGTTGGTTTGTTTGGGTTTTTTTTTAGTTGGAGTCTTACTCTGTCACCCAGGCTGGAGGGCATTGGCACGCTCACGGCCACCCCAGCGTCAACCTGCTGGGCTCAGGTGATCCTTCTACCTCAGCTTTCCAGGCAGCTGGAACTACAGACACGCGCTACCATGCCCGGCTAATTTTTTTTAAAATTTATTGTAGAGATGAAATCTCGCCAAGTTGCCCAGGCTGGTCTCTAACCCCTAGGCTCAAGCAATCCCCTCACCTCGGCCTCCCAAAGTGCTGAGATTACAGACTTGAGCCACCACGCCCAGCCACAAATATATATA
>CAUYQG010036843.1:0-27206 GCA_963574415.1 Tarsius wallacei | reverse complement strand
GTGGCTGGAATTACAGGTATGCGCTACCACGCCTGGCTGATCTTTTGATTTATTGTAGAGATGAGGTCTCGCCAAGTTGTCCAGGCGGGTCTCGAACCCGCGGGCTCAGGCAATCCACTCACCTCAGCCTCCCAAAGCGCGGGATTACAGGCTGAGCCACCAAGCCCGGCCAGTTTAGTGAATTTGTAACACTTTGAACAGCATTGAAATATGTCTATATTGTGTGATATCACAAAAAAAGTCTAAACCCAAATTTCCAATTTAAACATATTACTGGAAAGATAACAGTCAAACCATTGCTGTTAAGATTAACATACAAAGCATAGGAAGAAATATTTGATCTCTAAAAAAGGGTATACTTTGAATGAAGCAATGCATCAAATTTAATTATTGCTAGTGTATAATGATTAAGGACTAACGATAGAAAATTATTTTGGTGATTGCAGACTCAATGAAAATATCTGTGTCCCAGAAAATCCAGTGTGATAGAGAAAAAAAAATGTTATTGAATGTTTTCCATTTAATAAAATACAAAAGTAAAACTATTCAACTTCTGAAACACTTGTAGATTTTTTTTTTAAGACAACAGTATTTAGTGGGCTTCCTAAAAATTTGGAGTGCTAGAGTCAGTCCATTTGTCTGGTATCTAAATAACTTTTTGAATAACTGAGTAGCCCCTTCTAAGAATTTCTAAGGAAACACAATGCCCACACTTCAAAATCAGTTCTTTGAGCTGTCAGTCACACTCGAATATGGATTTGGCTTTAAAAGATTTTCTCCTTTGTAGTAATCATGAGGTATAGAGTATTTTGTTTTCAAATGGAGCCTTTATTCTCTGAAAATTAATGATTACATCCTTTCTCCTGACAAAATCAATAATTTAAGTCTAAATTACATCAATAAATAATCTATTAAATCAATTAATATATCAGATCAGATGGTCAAAATAATGAAATTATTCTCTTTTTACTGATGGGTTGGTGGGAAAAAGATGCGGGGAGAGAGGATAAAGGGCTTATTTTCTGTATTTTGTTTCATAACCAAAAACAATTCTGGTTTTCTACATTTCCAAGTTCAAATGTAGGCTCACTTTTTCAGAAAACCCTTTTCTAATTCCTTCACGCAACACAGATTTTTTTTCTTTCTTTAATTTTCCCCTGCCCTTGTCTAGTATAAAGAGCAAAAGTTGACCTTGGAAATTATCTAATACTATAAGACCCTCATTTTACATATGAGGAAACTGAAATTTAAAAAACTTGCTAAAAAGTCCCCAGTTTTTTATTTGTTTCTATTTATAAAGGTATTGCTACTCATTTGACCCAAAACACAAGGTATCTAAGAGAGAAAATGACAAATATGGCTGGGATCAACAATGTAGCACAGGGGGTATTCTACGCATGTGCTAGTTTTTTCACACGTGAGTAGATCTTTTGGATAATTATAACTTCATGCATAGGAGTCACCACCAATGGTCTCCTTGCTCCACTGCCACTCTTCTTCAGACCATTTATGGCAGCCAGAATGATCTTTTAAAATCATAAATCCATTCTTTTTCCTTTCTTGCTATAATATCCTAAGGTTTTCTTTTATTCTTGCTATAAAATGCACACCCTCATCCATTTTACCCTTGCCTACCAGTCCAGCCCCAAGCCAAGCTTGAACCTGGATCAGGGCTCTTATGTGAGCTGCTCCCTCTGTGTGGAAGGAGTTATTTTAATTGTTCTGAAATCTCTTTCCTTGAGAAAAACAAGTTGCTTAGAGCAACCTAGTATAAAGTTTGTTGATAAAACTTCCACCAGGCCATCCTTCTGAAAGGTTTTCCATCTCCACAAGAAAGTGTGTTTTCTCAGCCTATGCCTTTTCTGGTCAGACGTGTTCGCCCTATTTGTAGCTGTCTGTCTTTTGGAAACCTGCATGCAGATAAATTATGCTATTAGAACACACAGTTTGGTCAAGAGACAATCTAGCAGCTGTAGCACTTTGATTTATTTCTCTGAAAATAAACTTTGCAAAATCTTCTCTAAAGACAAATCCTTTCAAGGAACTTAAACAAAAGGCAATGCAATTGAAAAGAAATATTAAAAGTATAGGCCTATTATTTGCAAGCATGGCTATTATATCAGCCATTCAGTGTCTATTGCATTATATTTCTTGAAACCTCCTTGACTTTTGGCAATTTAAATAAGTCTCCCAGACACTGATGTTAGAAACTTCCACTGCTCTATTTCTCCATAAAGGAAAAATGGTGCCAGCTTTCAATAGCCTATACAGCTCCCTGGAGCTTTAGTGACAATGAGCCCGTAGCAGCATCTAGTCTTGGAACTTGATCCCTGTGCCTCCAACTCCTGAAAACTCGACTCTCTGTCCTTGAAAAATTATAACTGGTTGCTCATCTAGACATGTTTGCTCCACAGTTCTCAATCCTAGATGCACATTTTTAACCATATTCAGAGCTTAAAAACAAAACACCTGCACAGGACATACCCTCCAGAAATTCCCATTTAATTATTTCGGTGCCTATCTCAGATGCTTTTTAAAAGTTTCCCACGGAGTTACCACACCTTCACCAGCATCTCAACTAACCAATGATGAAGACAATGGCTTACTACAAGGTAATACTGACCCTTGGGGTCACATCTCTTTCTTCTGTTCACAACTTTTGTTGGTTTGCTCTACTTGTGAAAATTGAACTAATGTGATGACATGGGCAATGTTTCTTTGTTCTGACAATCTCCACCCTCCCAAATTAATACTTTGCCTATCATATGTGTCTAGGTCACCCCTACCCTTCTGATGGGATTATTAACCTGACTTTTAAAGCAGCTACTCAGTTCCCAGAGGGAGTTTATAACTAATATTTCCCCTAAACTGACAAAGATACTGACCTTATGTACCCAATTGCTGTAGGTGTCTGTAAAGAAAAAAATAATATGAAGAATAATTGCATTTCCCTTGGGGTGAGACAGAGTGAAAAAGGAGAAATACAGGAGAGAAATAAAGTACAGAAAGAGAGGTGTTAAGGTCCATTGATGTGACATTCATACATGTAAATCCCTTTTAAAAATTAAAGTCTAGATTTATAGCATTCTTTTGCAATAAATTTGAGTTATGTTAATCTCAACTTAAATTCTATTCTGATCCTTTATTCTACTAAGGTAGAAAACTAAAATCTCAGATGATTAGGCAGTTACCTACATTCCTACTTCATTGGCTTTTCCTTAAAGATCTCTCTAATTTCCATGCAGTTGGATGGAGTTATCGTAAATCAGGTAGGGAAAATTTACTTACAGAATTATAACACCCTCTTACCACCACCAGTGGCCCTCATGCTATCGTGTATGTCCCCTGTAGGGGTGAGACATTATCCTAGATTGAGAACTGCTAGACTAGCTAAAATGGAAAAGAGGTTTAAATAAAAATGGACCCCAAATTGGTTAAAATTCTTAAAAGTAGAATCTAATCTATTTATATACACATAAGAAGACACGGACTAAAAAAAAATAAACAAAACAAAATATAAACAGTGGCTAATTTTAAATTGAGAAATTACAAATGATTTTTTAAAATTATTTTTTATTTTTTGTTTGTCCCAATTTTTGAAGTAAACTTGATTTACTTTATAATAAAAAAAGGTTTTGTTATTATAAAGATGTGGGGTACAATTCAGGGTTAGGTATACAAACGTTGATTATGCAGGTACCCTCGTTGATGAGGTATGCCCCTCCCTCCCCTAGTAGTTTCCCTCAACTGCCAATCCCATCCCCTTCCCTGACAGTTTCCCATTACTGCCAACCCCTTTCTTATAGTAATAAAAAAAAAAGATTTTTAAAGCATATCTTCAATGGTCATAAGAAAAAGCAAAATTTATGTAATGGCTAATTCAGTGTTCCAGACAATGATCTCACTCTTTAAATTAATAAAAGAACGTTAAGCAAGCAAAAGATCATCCTTCAAGTATTTTCTCTTTTCTTTATCATATGATGCCCCATACATCATATTCTTTCCCGTTCCACTATATTTGAGGAAACTGTGTGACCCTGAAAAAAAATGATTCAACTCTAGGTCACAGGTAGAGCGTTACTAGTGATGTCCTATGAGAAACAAATATCTTGCCTAAAATTGTCTAATTATGACAACTGTGTGTACATAATTTTCATGTACTTTGTGAAGAACATGTTAAATGGTTTAATTCAAATGCCATTAGAGAATTATACATACCTATTAGAATTATAGAACAGGATGGAGAGACTGTGTACATACAACGAAAAAGTCTTATTTACCAGATATTGTATCCACTTGTTTATTACTGCTCTTGCACACTGCTCAGAAGTTAAAGTTTAGGAACTTAAAAAAAGAATCATTTTTGCTCCCTAGAGGCTGGGATTATACCCATGTTTTTGTCTTTATGTTCTACAATCAGGTCCACATAAACAAAAAAAGATGGGCTAAGGAATTGAAGAGTCCTTCCAACTTTTCTGATTTTTATGCTTCTTCATAGATCAAGGAGTAAAGACTCATGAGGCTAAGAAAAAAATAATGCTGTTGACAGGAAGATAATTTTTAATATGCTAAATATATACAAATTTAACTAACACCAATATGGTCTCATTATTGCATTCCTCTATAACTAAAATAATAGATTATCTATGTTGATTAAATGATTGAAGAGCTTATATATGTTGAATGATGCTTTCTCAATAGTGGAAATAATTTTAGGATATTGGAGTACAATAAAACTAGTCTTTAGAGAAACAAAGGGAAACTAAATTGAGACAAATTCCAGGATGTTACTTAACAAGTCTAGTCCTCTCAGTTTGTTCAACTACCAAATGGGGAGTGTGATGGTCTTTCTCCTCTCTTCTATATAGAAAATGTCAGCATACTTTATTCTATTCAAGAGTTATAACTTTAGAATAGACCCTCCCATAAGACATAAGAAAGCCCAATTCAATGGCTTTCTTATGTCTAGAGGAGGAATTATGTCAAAATGAAATAAAAATATAACAATTTGGATTTTTCATATCACATACTTACCACTGAACTAACCTAACTGCTTGTAATTACATTAAGCCGTTTAAGCTTCATGAAAGTCCTATGAGGTAGCTAACATTACTGTCTTCTTTTGATAGATGAGACAAATGAGAGAATAATTTTTCTCTATGCTTGTGGGAAATGGAAATAAGAAACGGAAATCAGACTATGCAAGATGAACCTAACCAAATTATTTGAACCCATCTGGCATCTATAACTCAGTGGTGTGAGAGAATTATACCACACACAAAACAAAATTATACTGGGGAGGATAAAAATGAAGAAATTAAGAGTGAAAATAAGAAAATGATCTTGCCTGGCTTTGAATCTTCACTCTGCCATTAGTAAGCTGAAAACTAGCAGCCAAGTTATACAACTTTGTTGTATTTACATCTTTTCATACGTAAAATAGGAAAATTGATAGTTCTTAGCTTGTAGTAGTATATTTATGAGTTAACTGTGACACATATTCAGCAGTCAATATAACATTATGTCTACATAAAGATTTGCTCTTATTATCATGCCATTTGATTACTTTTGTGTAACAAATGAATTGCCATTAGTGATCACTAGGGAAAAGAATATACTTTTATTTTGATACGTCAGAAAAAAAAGTATGTTTCCAGAGAAAGAAAATATGTAAGTTACCAAATTGTTACATAATAGTAAGACAACTTGGTCCAATTACAAATTAGCGCTTGAAAAATAAGTCTCCCTAGTCCATAAATAAAACTCTAATTTTGTGAACATATAGACATAAATATCACAAAGATTGATCATTAAATGTATATGCTTATGAAACAAATGCATTGTGTATATTTTACTTTCTTTAAAGCAAATCAGAAAATAGGGTGTAAAGTGATACGAAACTCCCAAGCACAGTCACTAAGTTTCTGATAGATATCTTGGATTTCTTCCTACGTAAACATCAAAATTAATGTGACTGGGGCAGAGGGACTGCCTTTGTCCTGGAGCACTCACAACACCTCACTGCCTGTGTCACCTTGATGGCTGGATTATATGAATTAGTCTAAGAAAAAAGTCACTAGGCATTTCCCGAGTTCTAATTTGAGATATTTTTCAAGGCACTGAAAACAATTGGCATTTGGCTTTGTATTACTCAATGCACCAGAGGCATGCAGTTATCAAAACAACGCTTGTGTGTTATTCCCCCACTTATTAAATTGATTTTATTAAACTTGTTCCTGGCTGATTTGCTATATGCCAAGTTTTCTCCTGGGATCCATTTCTAAAGAATTCATAATAGAGGTGATAACTTTTGATGGGTACATTTCAGAAAGTTCTAGAATTCTAATAAAATTCTCAAAGTTTGCATAAAACCCTAGAGAAAACATTCAAATTGTATAAATGTTTTGGAATTAAGTATGGGGGAGTATAAAAAGCAACAGAATGTTAATTGTTTTGTGATACAAATCAAAGAAAGGAGGGAAATCTCCACTTGTGACTCAATTGCTAATGCTGTTTTAATCTGAATGAATTTAAGTGTCAGAATACAGAATATTTATGACTAAATTATTCAAAAATTAGGCTTTATATACAGTGGGCAGAATTTCACAATGAGAAACCAGAGCTATTTTTTATGTCCTAATATTTCAAGAAAATTAAAAATATTCACAGAGAAGGAAAAGAGAAGAGTCAAACTTCAAACAATGTCATGTTTTGAAAAAAAAATTAATTTAGAAAAGAAAAATGAAAGTTGCACTTCAGAGAGAAAAGTGCAAATTTGGACATGAATTGAAAAGAAAGAGCTTGAGAGGTCAGTTAAAGTTTTATAGAGGGGGCAAAATCTGAGAAACAGGTGTTTATAAATTCCTAGATTTTAAAACTTTAGACTTTAGTAGGTTGATAACAACATAGTCTTCATGCAAGTTACAAGTTGCAAGTTGTGATAGAAAAGAAAAGAAAAGAAAATGCTATAGTAACTACAAGACATTCTCAGAGAACTTGATGAAAATGTTAAATAACATATCTCATATGTACTTATTAGAAGACATGGGAAGGTCTCATCTCAGTGCTGAAAACAAAGCTTAAAATATTATTTTGTTCTACAACATAAAAAGTGGTGACTTACTGTAGGTCTCAAATTTCCTAATGTTTGTCTATATGAGTAAGCCATTGAAATTCACATAGCGTACATTTCATTCATTCTCTAAAGTATAGTGAGCTTTTTATATTAAACACGTATTGTTACTAGGGGCTAAGTGCTGGCTCTTTATTTAACACTATGCAAAATAAATCTCTGGTTTAAATTATCTGTTTGGGGTGGGCGCAGTGGCTCATGCTTGTAATCCCCGTACTTTGGGAGGCCCAGGCAAGTAGATTGCCTGAACTCAGGATTCCAGCCAGGTGTGGTGGTGCACCTGTAGTCACTGCTACTTGGAAGGCTGAGGCAGAAGGATCCCCTGAGCCTAGAAGGTCTAGACCACAGTAGCCATGATCATCATGCCACTGCATCCAGTCTGGGCAACAGAGTAAGACTCCAACTCAAAAAAAGAAAGAAAAGAAGTTATCTGCTTAGACCCTGGAAACTAGGACACCTAATAAACCAGAGAAGGACAAGGAAATGTGAGACGAAAAAGTCTAGATAAACCAGAGAGCCAGACAATAAGTATTTGTAGAATTCTACTCGGCTGGAATCTTGTGTGCTCTGCTATTCGAAAGCAACGTACCTTTGCCTACCCCTCTCCTACATTGACCCTACTTCCATTTCTCCATTATTAAGCCCAATGTCTATTTGCTCCTTCATCTATTCAGTTAATGGTTAAGGAAACATATATAAACCATTACAGAAGAAGTCATTATGGTTGAAGTGTGCAGTTGCATCTCATTCAGTCACAGCTTAATGAAGTAATTTATTAAATGTTTATTTAATGCCTACTGATAAGCCAAGTTGCTCAGCACTGGTGATACAGAGATAAAAGGTAAATGTTGTCCCCATAGAGACTAGGACTGGGGAGTAGGGACAAGCAGGAGAATCAACAGTCATAATTTGATTATTGCTAGAAAATACTATGTACAGAATGTTCAGAAGGGAGAAGGAAAAGTCTCATGAACATTTAGGAAAGTATGGACTGTCTCTATGAGGAGATAACACTTGATGTGAGACTAGAAATGCTGCTAGGACTTGAACAAATGAAGAAGGGGGTGACAGATAAAACCATTTCAGGTAAAGAACACATTATAAGCAAAGAGACTGACTTGAATAAGGGTTTGGATCCCTAGTCAAATAGTGATCAACAGTTTGGTGAAAGAAGGTGACTAACCACATTTTAAAATTAGCTAGGATACAGTCAGATATCAAGAAGGGGTGTGGTGGCTCATGCCTGTAATTCTAATACTGTGGGAGGGCGAGGTGGGAGGATTGCTTGAGACGAGGAGTTCAAGACCAGCCTGGGCAACATAGCGTGACCTTGTCACTACAAAAGAAAAAAAAAAAATCAAAGAATTAACAGGGCATGGTGGCACACGTCTGTGGCCCCAGCTACTCAGGAACTTGAGGCAGAAGGATTGTTTGAGCCCAAGAGGTTGAGGCTGCAGTGAACTGTGATCGTGCAACTGCATTCCATCCTGGGCCACAGAGTGATACCCTGATTCAAAAATAGGAAATAAAAACCGAAATGAAAGAAATGTGGACTTGAGACATAAATTGGTCAGGGATGAGTTATACAGAAAGAGCATGCACTGTCATAACAGAAGGCAAAAATGAAAAATACTCTACTATCAATATTTAAATGGTGATGCAGAGAAAGGGATGGCCAATAAAAATAATAAGAATGAAGAGTCAGGTATAGGAGGCCAAACCAGGAAAGAATAGTGTTAGGGTATTCAAAAGATTTTTTTAAAAATGATGAGTAGGGTCAAATGTTGAAAAAGATGATTTCTGGAAAACACCCACTGATTTAGCACAGAATATAACTGACAACCTTGTTAAGAGCAGTTTTATGGAGTTAAAAGAGTAAAAGATCTAGGAGACAGTGAGAGTTAAGGAAACAAAGACAATGCACATAGACAACACTTTCTGGAAGCTTGAGTTTAAAAATATTAGGAAAAAAGGGGTAGCTAAAGATAGTTGTGGGTTTGAGGGAAGTTCTCTGATGTATGTGGTAGAATTGTGAGCAAGTTTAAATACTATGTGGAAATAGGCAGAAGGAGAGTATGACTAAAATTTTACAAGATTAATAGACAAGGAAGAAAAAAAGGAAGTGCTGAGACCTATTTTATGAGGTTTGCACAGAGGTAGATTTACCTTGGAACCCATGAAAATTCATCCTCAGGGTTCCCCTTTCCCAAGTCACCTTTCAAAGCACTGTAAATGATTTAGATTACATTTCTTAAAGAGGACACCCCCCAGCACAATGGTATAAATTTCAAGCCCACAGAATCTGAGGTCTATCCTTGACTTTGCATTTAAGGGAGACTTTTCTTCCCGGGTATGAGAATAAAGGTTTTAGATATAGACCATTTGTAGGAGGAAAAAGAGCGAAGCCAGATTTGAGAAAAATCCTGCCTCCTGGTCTCTATTTCCTTTACGAGATGCCAATGGGAAACTGAACATTAATCTTTATCCAGGACTTATCAGTGTAATGGAATACAAATATATCAGCCTTTGATAGGGCTTTGATGAAAAGAAATCCGACTTTGGTGAGAGTGAGTTGTTTAACAGGCAATCGGAAATGGGTTGCTGGTTTTTAAAGACCCGTCATCCATTTGGAGGATGCTTTGTAAAAAGAGATTTGTCTTTTCTTTTCCAATTAAAAAAATTATGTAATATCATATCATATAGTACTGTTTTTATAATGTGTTGTGTAAATGAATTTATAAGATGTCCAATGAAAATATGCTGTGTGTTCATGTATGCATAAGAAAATTCAGGCCTTGAGTTTAAATAAAATTCAGTCTTATAAGATTGGTAACCTGTATATGGTTCAAATGTACAATTAATGACTCCTATGTTTATCTAGGAATGATGCAGAAAAAACATTTTAAAAATAGGGGGTGAGGTGAGAAACTACTTTCTAGCTACACATGTAACTGCCACACAAGCTTAAAAGCATTGTGCTATGCATACTAAAAGGCCACAGCTCAAAAAAATTCTTAGTCTTACAATTCCTCTTGAGATATGAGAATATACATTATTATCTATGGTACTAAATAGTAAATCACATGCTATCTAGTTACAAGAAAATTTAAAATAATAAAAAAGTATATCAAGATATTTTCTTAAATAGTAAAATAACAACTATCCTCCATTTACAATGGCTATAGTGAATTGTGATGAATGTGCCTTTTGACCCACCAATAGTTCATATGTCTTGGCACAGTTATTTTGATGGCCTTAGTATCAAGGCACAATTAACAACACATCTCCAATATGCATGTAACAGACATAGATATGAAATTATGATTTCTCCTGAGGCATAAAAACATGTTGTTCTTGCTTCTCTACAATCTCTACCTTATCTGAAAGCATTGGTTTTGGCTCTAGGGCAATGCCACTTTAAGGCAATGCCAATTTAGAATTTTACCATTTCAGAACTCAGCTGTTTGGAGTTTTGTTTTAGAAATTGTTTTTTTTTTTTTTTCAGGATGACATTAGCTAATTACATTTTTAAAGTTCTTTCTCTGTTTTTTGTTTCTCTCTCTCTCTCTTTTTTCCCCTCTGTTATCTTTGTTGGTGCTGGTGGGGATTAGAAGGACTTTCTACAGTTAATAAGATAACTGCAGCATGCTATTTCTATTTTGAAGATAACAGTGATCACAAAGATAACCACCTCTAGCAAATCTATGCATGCAGGTGAGAAGATGAATGATAGATAAGCTGTAGCTTTAAAACAGCCATTCCATTGAAATTGAATGATTATTTCCATATTAAAGTGAACTGCAGGCAAGAGATTGTATATAAATGGTCTTACTGTCATTACTGAATATTATGACATTTTTTGTTTTGTTTTGTTTTGTTTTTTGTAACCCCAGGAATAATTGACCTCCTGCAATAGATCTAATTGACAGGATGGCTCTTTTCAGCTAATGGTTTGTTATATCAATGAACCTTATCATGACCTCAATTATACACATCAGCATTTATTGCAAAAAATAAAAATAAAAAGCAGCGTCTAAACACGGAAGGGTAAGGGGATAAAGACTGGGCAAGGGACAGAGAGCTGAGCAGATTTCTCTCCTTACCACTGAACCCAAGAAGTTGCTACAATATTTGAAGTCAAATTGCCCTCCCTTATTGCTATATCTGTTGCAGAAAACAAATACTGTTTTGTTTTGTTTTGTTCTGCTGGTCTTATAAATTGATGGCATCGGTTAGCCTTAATTCTGTCATTCTCACCGATCATTTACATCCCTACAGTGTGGCCCTATAAATATTTATAGGAGTGCTCTTTTTACATAGTCAGAGTAAATCGAGTTCACAAACCACAAATGCCCACTATGAGCCAAGCACCATGCTAAGGTACAGGATGCAAAAATAAATAAGTCATAGTTCAAGAATCCTGAATCTCAAGAGAATGACCAGGTAAATATGTAACTGTACTATGATATGAAATAAAAGAAGTGAATACTGGGGCAGTGGGGGGCAAAGGAAGAAGCAATCTTTCTGCCTGAGCTGGTGTGGGGAAGGTTTTACAAGAAAAGGTCAGTCTTGATCAAATGCAAAGAACTCTGAAAGCATTTAGATAATTAGGTCTTGAGTCCTTTAAGCATCATTAAAGCAGAGTTCTGAAGGGATGCGACTCTCAAGAGATTCAGATTTTTGTTTATTCTGCTTATTGTAAGCCACAGGTAAGTAGATAAATTTGCATTGCTAATCATTTTATTTCAAAATCTGCTGACATTTTAGTGTTGTGTATGAGATGTGTGGATTAGTCCATTTTTAATGACTATTTATTTATCTAGATTTGGTTAGAGTCAAGGGACCAGTTCTTGATTGGCGAGCCTATTAGGAAATCCATGAACAAAACTTAGATAAGGAGTGCTAACTTATGAACTTGCATTAATGGCATTAATAGACCGGAATACAATTTATAAAATGATGGTCTAAAAAATGAAAAAAATGCTAGTGTCTTGCACATGGTAGGCACTCAAAATATAATTATTGAATGAATAAATTTAAGAATAAAATTGCATATAGCTATACTGAAGTATGTTATACACTTGGATAAAGATACAAACATACACATAGCTTTTCAAACTACCTTCAACATAGAAAATAAAAAAACGTTCCTTAAAGGAAAAAAAATATTTTTGCGGGGAGGGTGTCAAAGATTCCCAAGCTTTTTGAAGGACAAGGTATTAGGTTACATGAAATTCGTGATGAAACTCACATACCACAAAAATAATGACTCTATCCCTAGATAAATAACATTCTAAAGAGCTGAGAGCTATAAGAATTAAAATGGAAAAAAAAAGTTGAAAATGCTCTTATCACCCTGAAGTCAGAAATTCTTTATAAAAGACTCCTAAACACTGTTCATTGCCATATGTCTTGCTTCTCTTATTCCTTTAAGGAAACCTTGCTCCTAGATAGCCTTTCATAAATATGTTTGCAACAATGACCAAAAGGTTATACAGAACTTCCTCTCCTCCTAGAAGCTTTTTTAGTGACCTTGCTTCCCTGTCTACCCTCACCACAAACCTCCAGGGTTCCTGTTACTACACTTTTGCTTGGGGGCTCGATTTACCCTTTTTGGTTGCCAATTTGTCTGCTTCCCCGCGGTATTAGTTCCTTTATAGTGTTTCGAGATTATGATCGTTCCTTTCTCAAATTAATTATGTGGGTAGAACTCTGCCCCTTGAACTTGCCCTGACTTTTCACATTCTTGGAGAAACGAGAATGTTTTCAAAATAGAATCATATCAGGTAAAATCAACTTGTTTTGATCATTCTAGCTCCCTCTAAAAATGTAACTTTGCTCTTCACTGTTGGTCATTTTCATAATTTCATTAACTCTTTTTCTGGTGTTTGAAGTTGCTTTGCTTTTTAACAACTCATTTATCTCTTGATTTTTCAGTTGCTTATTTGTGCTGATTAAAAATCCGATCAATTTGCTTCTAAAATCAAATTATGTTTTGTTTCAATAAATTGGACTAATATTTAGAAATTTTATTTCATTCATCCCATTTGACTAGAAGGTGTTGATAGCTTGAAAAGGATTTTGCTGTTTTTTTTAATTTATTTGACCACTTTCATCTCCAATAGAGATTAATTGTCTCCAGGGATAACTTGGTGTCAAAAAAAAAACCCCTTTTATCAAAGGGAGAACTATTTCTTCTGTTTCTGCCACGTTTATATATGTTCCTTCTAAAGTATCATGTGATTATTTAAATAATTAATGAGTTCTGATGATCACACGCAAAAGGATATACTTAGTCATATGTGTAGACATGAGTTAAACATCCTACGTAGTAATACCAACAACCTACTTGATATATCTCACTGTGAAAGTTACAAAGGCGTCTTACATACAACATTTCCTAAGCTGAACTATAGATATCCACCATCTATTCCGATTTGGTGTCAATGGAACCTCTTTTACCCAATTGTTTTTCTACCCTATTCTGCATTTTTAACATCTACACTCATCACAAATCCTATTAATCTGTCTCCAACATGTCTCAAATCTGTTCAATTCTTTCAAACTATAATAACTTCCATTATCCAACACACTATTATCTTTTGCTTAGACTTATGCAATTAACTATCCAGTATTGCCACTTCCACTTTTGTTCCTCCCTATTTCTATAATTCATTTCCCACACAGAAATGTATCTGTGCCTGTGTCTCTCTGTCTCTGTCTCTGTCTCTCTCTCTCTCTTCATTCATTTAAACTCATGCTAGATGGAATTTCCTGAACTTTTCTCTCTTCCAGTAGTTTAGCCACACTAAATACACAATTATTTGAAATTACCTAGCTTCCTCCTGCCTCAAGGCTTTACACGTTTACTTTTTTTGTTTTTTATTTTAAAGATGTGGGGTACAATTCAGGCTTAAGTATACAAATGTTCATTATGCAGGTACCCTTGTTGATGAGGTGTGCGCCCCCTCCCCCAGCAGCAGAATCCCACTCCTACTAATCCTGCCCCCCACCCCCACCCTGGCAATTTCCCACTACTGACAATCCTTTTCTTATAATATTATGATAATTGTTCAAGGTCCACTTATGAGTGAGAACATGTGATACCCAGTTCTTTGTTTCTGTGATAAATCACTGAGTATTATAGATTCTAAGTCCATCCAAGTTGCTGTGATGTTCATAATTTTGTCCTTCTTTATGGCTGTGTAATATGCCATCATGGATATGCGCCACTTTTTTTACCCAGTCCTCTTTCGATGGGCAGCATGGTTGATTCCATGTTTTTGCTGTTGTGAACTCAAATCACTCCATGAAAAAGATACCTGCACATGCATGTTTATTACACATTTACTTTTGCCAGGGACATTGCTTACTCTATTCTTCACATTCAGGTGAGCTGAAAGTGTACATGAGAGATTTTCCTTCATCTTCTAGAACAGCACTGTCTAAGAGATTATAATGTGAGTCCATAATGCAAGCTACATATGCAGCTTTAAATTATCTGACAACCACACTTGAATAAGTGAAAATAAACAAAATTATTTTAAATACCAGCCAGGCACAATGGCCACCCTCTGTAATCCCAGCACCTTGAGAGGCCCAGGGTGGGGGATGCTTGAGCCCAAAATTTCGAGTGCAGCCTAGGCAACATAGCGAGACCTTGTCTCTACCAAAAACTAAAAAAAAATAGCCAGGTGTGATGGCCCATCCCTATAATCCCAACTACTAGGGAGGCTTAGATAGAAGGATCACTTGAGCTCAGAAGTTTGAGGCTTTGATGAGCCGTGATCATGCCACTGCACTCCAGACTGGATGAAAGAGTAAGACCCCGACTCAAAAAAACAAAACTATAATATGTGTGTGTGTGTGTGTGTGTGTGTGTGTGTGTATACATATATATATTTTAAAATATATGTGATTTAATACTATGTATATAAAATGCTATCTTTTAAATATGCAACCTATATGAAAATTATTAATGAGGTATTTTATATTCATTTTTTTATTTTTTGCTTACCAAGTCTTCAAAATCATCTGTGTGTTTTACAATTACAGCTTATTTGAATTCTGACCAGCCTGTTTCTCTCTTTTGTGATAAAAAGATTAAATTAATTCTGAGATGATATATACCAAATTTTCTATTTCCACTTTTTATTTTTTATAACAATATCCTTTAACTTAGAACAACAAATTTTAAAAGTACTTCGGAGTTGCAGAGGGAATAGAGTGGTTGCTTGGAAAGGGAAGGAAGTCTGATTTTTTACAATATAATATACCTCCTCTAGTTACTAAATTAAAATTATTTTTATTTTGAAAATAAAACACAATTTAAAAGAGAAACTTTCTGAATGTTAAAGACCTATGAAATATTATAAATTCATTGTCATTTTATGAATAGATATTCTATTTTCAAAGAATATAATGTGTATGTATGTATGTATGTATGTATTTACACAATACCTGGCACATAACAGGATATGTTGTTCAAAGGTAACCTAATTTAACATATGTGTCCTTGTTGCATATTTTTACTGACTTTGAAAATAAGCAATACAAATTACCAGTACTATTCTATACATGTTCAAATAATAATTTAAATTAAATTAGTATACTTCACAGTTTACCTGGATTCACCATAATGGCTTATAACAAAAATATAATACCTGCATATAGAAACATGTACAGAGAATAATTATCAAGCATTCTAGACATATAATGATCTTTTTATGTTTGAGACAAAGTAAAAAATGAAAAAATCCATTTCTTTTAATAAACTGAGAGAACAGCAACAAGTAGAGAGTTTTCTTAACTGTGGTTGGCTGGTTTTGCTTTTATTTAATGTACACTTTGATTTACATGTTTCTCCCTAGAAGTTGACAGAATCGTATACTGGGTGAAATATGTCCACTGCCATAAGATTCGAGATGTTTTGCTTATTAAACGTGTTTAAATTAGAGGTAAAGATTCATATGCTGTCTTCCTTATTTTTCTATGGTGTTCTTAAAACAAGGAAGTACATTTGAAGTGAGACATGGCCATAGTTTTATGTTTTAGTAGTATGCAGCTGTCAAGCTATCAATTTTATTCAAAGTGACAACCTGGTTTCCAGAGCTTGATTCTAATCATCAACCTGCATAATTATGTCATCCTGAGTTGGTCAAGGAAGATAAGGATGCTGGCGCTTAGTACCTTACTCTTTTATTTCTCTTTCTCATACTCTTTTGCAAGAAGAAAAGATCCAAGATAATTTCATATATGGGCAACTGGTTCCATATAGTCCTTGGAGTTTTTTCCAAGGCAAAGAGAGTCGAAGCATTTTCTGACACTTGTTGCTGAAGACCTGGATGGGTTGACAGTATCTTGAGGGTCTCATTGTGCACCAAGGTGCTCAGCTGAGAACTGTGCATTGACTCTGGTGAATGCTGCAGTGGTGTTCAACTTTTATGCATATATGGCTCAGTTTTTTTGTTGTGTGTATGCATGTGTGTGTGTGCTTACTGAAAAATGAGTATACTAAAAACACCTACTTGTGGGGTTCTAACAACTTTTAAACAAGTTAATGCAAGTGCTAAATAGAATTGACTAGCACGGCGCATCTGCTGGGGAAGTAGCATTACTTATCAAAGAAAAAAAATGGAAGTGTTAAAAAGAGGGACTTCAGAATTTTCTAAACAACTTCTCACCGAATGCATGAAATCCTCCCCCTTTCTTCCAGATCTCCCTTGGCTGAGTATCCACAGTAGTAGGAGAGCAGGTTTCTCTGGTGGAGATGTCAGGACATGGTAAGTAGGAGGAGGTGAGATATGGGGAGAGAGAGAGTGATGTAGATGTAGCTTTAGCTATGCCTTTTTTCTTGCTATTTGACTTTGGACAGACTCTGTCTTGTGTAAAATGTGGGTAATCATGACAATGCCACTGGGTTGTTGTGAGAATACATATCAGAAACAATCAAGGAAGGAAAGAGAACTGAGCAACATTAACTGGGTGGCTACAACACGCCAGCTTCTTTCATTTCATCTTTTCTTTTTGCTGCTCTATGGTGCCAATGGCCCAGTGCCTGGAAAATACAAGGTGTTTAGTGAAGAGTTCCTAAGAGTTCCTGTATTTTCCCCATCTAACAAGGCACCCCATTATATTTCTAGAATGCTCTAATTGTTAACAAACTCTTTATTTTAAGCCAAAATCTGTCTCCTTTTAACTTCTGCCTAATTCTGTCTTCTGGAACAACTCAAAACTAGGCCACTCCCTTTTCTATGAGAGCCCTTCCACTCTCTGAAAACAATTACTATGCTTCTATTTAGTACTCTCCTTAGGGTCGACACACCCACTTCTTTCAACTGTGACTTTTGAGACATGGCTTTCTGGAAACATATTGTCCAATTCGCCTTTTAAAGACATGCTCTAGTCAGTCAATTCTATCCTTAAATGTAGGGTCTTTATCACAGCATAATAGTCCACATGTAGTCTGAGAAGGACTGTTGAGTCTGTGCTTTGAGCTTCTTACTGACCATTCGATTTGACTATCCCATTAGCAGCAGTTGGTGCTAACAGATTACTCGATTGTTTCATATATGCATTTTGGGAAGTAAGAGACTGTTAAGCAAGACATGATAAAGCAATGTATTAATAAAGACCAGGTGTGGTGGTGCATGCCTATAATCCCAGCATTTTGGGAGGCCAAAGCAGGATGATCGCTTGAGCCTAGGAGTTCGAGACCAGTCTGCACAAGACAGTGAGGTCTCATCTCTACAAAAAAAATTTTTTTTAAGTTAGCCTGGTGTGGTGGCGAATGCCTGTAATCCCAGCTACTTGGGAGGTTGAGGCGGAGGGTTCACCTGAGCCTACAAAGTAGAGGTTGTGGCGAGTCATGATCCATGCCACGGCCCTCCAACCTGGCTATAGAGGGAGACTCTGACTCAAAATATATATAAAATATAATAAGATATATTTCTGTTTCAAAATGCATTGCAACAATTAGTTCTCAGGTGTCCCTTTTGTGAGCCACAAAGGTAGTTTAAATTCTGTAATGAAGATGAAGAGGACACAAATTGAGCTTAATTGTCTGTAAAGCTAAACTTTGCCATGAGTTCTCAAGTGGGTCTCATCAGACTGTCCTGAGTTTAAGTTCTGCAGGCTCTTGATACGTGACCTTGAGCAAATCAGGGCCTCAGTGCCCTCATCAGTAAGATGAAAGTATCCCACTGCTTCGCAGGGGTAGTAAGAATCTCTCAATTAAAAATATAAATTGTGCACAAATATAACATACAGAGGCAAAAAATGCCTTATAAATCTTGAAAAGAGGAGTCAAAGGTCCATAGGGTGAAGCTATCTACTCAAAGGATTAAAAATCTAAGCTATTTGGAAAACACTATGGAGTCCATTTAGCACATGCTTTAGTTATTAGCATATTCCTGTAATCACAATCACGGCTTCCTCTCAGCTCACCCAGGTCCATCTTGTCCCCTTACCCTTCTTCTTTTCCACCATTCTTTTCTAAAGGACTCAACTTCTTTCCCATACTTCTCTCTATTTGCTTCACGTGTTAGATAGCTTGTGCCCTCTACTTCCTTAGAACAGATGTTGGATTGCTGGCCCGTGAGTATTGACACTTTTCCAGCAGCCTCCTTCACAGGGAGTAATAAAAAAGCCAGTGTTGCTGCTGTCTCACTGAGTCAGAATAGGCCTGAGGACAAAGCACCTAGCAAAGGCAAAGTCCATGGATACCTGTTAAGTCCTGTAAAGGATAACAAGGGGAAATTCAAATGGGACTTTGCCAGAACAGAGTTATCTGTGAATTTTATCACCAGGACTGCTTTCAAATGAGTTCCTGCAATAAAAGTGAAGCTCCTCATCTTAATTCTAAATGTGTTGTCATTACATTCAGCAAACAAAAGGTTAAGCCAGTGTCTTCAGGGGACTACATTTCTTGGAAAGACAACTAGATCATTGCCCCTAAAGCCTCAAGCACAATTTATAACTTGCTGACCTTAACTTCTTGTTTGCTGAATCTGATTACAGGCATTTGAGAGAAATGCAGGAGACACCTAGATTTTGCAAATACAAGTTCACCGATAACTGTTTCACTAACACTTCTATTCTCTCACCAGCCTCTTATCTGTCATTTGACTGAGCCCTGACAGTGTACTTCACTTGGAATGCAAAACACCTCTCCAATGGAGGGGCCCTCCTGAAAAACTGATAGAAACTCAAGAAGCTGTCTCCAGATGTCCTTGACAACAACTTGCTCTCTTTCCTTTTTCCTTATTCCTGAGGACAACACATCCGCCCAAACAACTGACACCAGGCTCTCATCAACCTATGTCCTTGGATATTGAAATAATGGCATACCCACACAATGAATTTTCCCCAAATAATACTTTCTTCCTGCGACTAGGCTTGTTGCAACTTACTAGTAACTTGTCATGTCTTTAAGACTCACCATAATCTGGCCCTCCCTTTTCAACCTTAATTTCCTATCACTTCTCCATTTCTGTTGTGCTCCAACTCTTTATATTCTACAAAGAAATCCTACTCCCTGCCTTTCCTTTTATTTCCTTGCCTCCACGTCTAAGATTGAACATAAAATGGAGGGGGTTTTCCAGGTGGAAATGCACCCAGAGCCCTATCTCCATTTTCTCTATTCTTTCACAATCCCTGTTCTTTTTTTTTTTAATTCACTCAAGCTTCATTCTTCATTCTACAATGTTTTTGTAACTCCTTCCCCCACAAATACACACTATTCTATCATCTATTACTTACATCATACCTTTTTTGCACGCCCAGCAGGGTGCTAGGTATTGGGGATATAAAGACAGACAAGATGTAGCCCTTGTTTTCAAGAGAATTTAGAGTTCATTCTGGGAATATCTGTGACATTTACTGTCTGCAATCAATCATTTGGCATTTACTAAATTTGCGTTAAGGACTGTTAACTAACATAGATCTGTACTTTATAAAACACAGTGCCGCACATTTCGGGGTTAGCAGTCAATAAACATCTGCTGAATGGATGAATGTTTAATTCTTTTGACTGAATAGTGAAGTAGGTGAATTTGTGTCCCGTTTTCTGTGGAGTTTCCTCATACCCACTGCCCCTTGCGTGAGTAATCCTGGGTCTACTTGAAGTCCCCAACTGCTGTGGCTCTATCAAGATCTATCTTCTGCCATGGTTACTCTCATTCTGAAGGTTTGGGGTTCTTTTTTCCTATAAAAGATCTCCGTTTCTCATATCGATTTTCCTAAACTCCATTCTCTCTAAGGACTAGTTGGTAAATAGTGGTTATCGACAAGGCAAAGTGCAAGTAAAACTTAAAGTGAAAGAATTGGCTTCAAATACTCACTATGCTCATTCATTGTGTGGTCCTGAGAAAGTCATTTAACTTATCTGAGTCTAGGTTTCATCACTTGTAACATGTGAAAAATAACACTTATCTGTAGGATTGTAATAAGAAATGGGTGATGGAGTTAGGCATAACACCAGCACAGTGCCTTGCACCTATCTCCATAAATGATGTTTACCAGGTGTTAGTCTATGCCAACATAAAAGGCAAGTCTAAAGAAACTTCTAAGTAGGATGTTTTTTTTATTACAGAGACTATAGCTCCAGCTTAACAAGATTCACTGGAAGTCAATCACTTAACTCAGCTTATTTATCTGTTCAAAGAATAAAGGCTTACTGGACATTTATTCTGAGCAATATCTTTATTAATGGACAAAAATGCACAGTATATCTCATAGCCCAACACACTCTTACACAATGTGACATATGCTGTGTCACATGTATGCACTTAGTGCTATGGCGAAACAATGGAAGACATTAATTCTTTTTGTGTCCATAGTGACGGTGGGGAAGAGGATAACACTCGAGTTTGGGGACATGCTAATGTCGGGGAGTTAGAGACAACATATATTTAGAACAAGTTACCAGAGGATGTGTGATTTTCCAAATGAAAAAGGGTGAAAAGACATTCCATAGAGGAAGAAAATGGCACACAAAAGCATAGAGAGCTTAGTTTATGAAGAGGAGCAGGATATAAAGGGTCATGTTAATGGAAAGATTCTCAGGTATCCAAAGCAGGTCAGAGAAGGAGATAAGTGAGGCTGTGAAGGTTTTATGGTTTTGCTCATGTCACACAAGTCAGGCAGTAGGCTAGACTATCTACCTATCTGATAGGTTTTCATGCATGAGTGTAAGTACACGAACTTGGTTTCCCATATTTCTACTACACGAAGGATATAAGTCATTATTATTTTTGTTATTTTTGAGTCAGAGTCTCACTCTGTCGCCCAAGCTGGAGTGCAGTGGCACGCTCACGGCCACCGCAGCCTTGACCTGCTAGACTCCGGCAATCCTTCCGCCTCAGCCTTCCAAGTAGCCAGAACCACAGGCACGCACCACCACACCCAGCTAATTTTTTTATTTGCTGTAGAGATGAAGTTTCGCCAAGTTGCCCAGGCTGGTTTCGAACCCATGGGCTCAGGCAATCCTCTCACCTCAGCCTCCTGAAGTGCTGGGATTATAGGTGTGAGCCACCATGTCTGGCCTAATTTATTATTAACCAAATCATTTCATACCACATAAGTAAAAAGGTGCTATAGACTCTGCAAGACATGATAAAGAGGAACCTCATTCAGAAAAGTAAGTAACGTGAAATAATCCCTGTGCATGTATTTTTTCCTGATTAAAAAAGTTATAAAGAATAAAATAATTCATTCTAATTGTTACAAGATTTATTTATGTATTAATTTCACAAATATTTGTTGAGTAGTCACTGTATGCTAGACACTGTGTTCCATGCTAGAATTCTGCAGGGAGCTAGACATGGCCTTTGCCTGATACGTAGTATTTAGGAGAGTAGAGAGAAATTACAAATACTCGTTCTAGTGGAAGTACTACAAAGTAGCACAGGGTAAATGTATGTAATGGAAGGAATTCAGTAAGACATGAGAGTTAGTAAAATATCCCTGAAGAAATGCTTTATAATAAAGACCTAAAAATTGAACAGAACTTAGCCAGGACAGGAAGATGTGTGTGTATATCTATGTGTTCATGGGGCAGCAGGTCTGAGAACAAAAGAAAGGTCAGCAGAGTTAGAAAGAGCTGAACACAAAAAGGAAACTGGCTATGATTAAAAGATGACCAGAGAGTTTTAATGTCATCAGTGACAGTGGGAAGATAAGGCTTTCAGGCAGGGGCCAAATAATATAGGAATTTAATAAGAATTTTGGACTATATCCTAAGAGATGAAAATATTTAAGGAGGAGAGTAATATAATCCATGTTTATAATCCATATTTGCTTATAATTTTCATTGCTTTTCTTTCTTGAATTCTTCCTAATGCTTTATTGATGCCTCATTGATTTTCGCTGAATACTTCCAGTGCTTCCGTGAAATGATGTTGAAATAGCCTTCATAAACTAGATAGAGTTTTTGGATATCTTCAGCTATTGACTGTCTCTTAAAAACAACCAAGTGTTTAACTTGCAATTTCACCTTTCTGAAAATATAAAATCCCTACCACCCAAAAACTGAACCTTGAAAAAAAGCTTTGTAAAAATGTATTTTCAAAGATTCAGAGCATGGTTCAATAGTTGCTGACTAGGGAATCAAAGAAGAAAGGAAGAAGCCCAGTAGAGGGACTATGGAACCTGGGAACCAGGATAGTCACTTTTATTTTTGGAAATAAAGTAGCACCAAATATTGTTTAATAGGATTTACTTCAACATCGAGTTGCATATTTTCATTTTCAGGTAGAAGTTTAATAAAAATGATTTTCAAGAGATTTCATAATTTACCAAAACAAATATCTTAATTTTTACCACTTTTGTTATATATTAATATACTATTTTATAGTAAATGGGTTCAAATTAGGGATCAAGATAAATAATTACAGTGTTTCTAAATGCAACCGTTTTCACATTTTATTTGTACACTTTTGATCTTTAAATTATACTCTATGTGACCAAAGAAAGACCTTCAAAATTGATTTGCTCTCACATAAAATAGTTCATCAAGTTTAAGTCTGTCTTTTTTTTTTAACAAAACAAAACATTTCATTTCAAGAGTCAGAGAAAAACAAAGCTATGAAAATATACATAGTTATACATTTTTTAAAAGATTTTATTTAATTATATTCCAATGTTTGGTTTTTAGAATTAAAAGGTAGCCCATTGCCAAAATGCTTCTTGTTAGTCTTAAATATATAATATATATAATCTATATAGGTATGTGTATGTATATATATAAGTAATTCAGTAAGTATACATATAATATATATTTATATAAGTATATATATAAGTAAAATATATATAAGTATATATATTATAAATTTAAATATATATACACAATACATATACATATATAATACAAATATATAAGTATACATAATACATATATTTTTATAAATATAATATATGTATGTATATTTGTTCTCTCTCTTTGAACCAATATTCCTGCTGCTCACAAATAAAAGAGATAAAGAAATAATTTTTACACACTTAATTTCTCTGGCAAAGATTATCAAAGAATTATAGAGTCAAATGGGTTGAATACTTAGATTCTCCTCTATTTAATGTTAAGACAAGCCTATACATTTATTACACACACCTTTGCATCTGCTCAATATCCTAATAAATTCATTTTTAATTTAAATACATTTGCAACAAGGGCATATTCTGTGAAAAGTGCATTGTAATTTACAGACTTAAAAAACTTTTTAAAGATAGTTTTTTGTTTTTATTTTGAGTCCAAGTCTCACTTCCCCCAGCCTGGAGTGCCGTGGGACCCTCAGGGCTACTGCAGCCTTGACCTGCTGGGCTCAAGTAATCCTTCCACACAGCCTTCCAAGTAGCCTGGCTAATTTTCTGATTTATTATAAAGACTTGGTCTCACTGAGTTGCCCAGGCTGGTCTCAAATTCCTGGGTTCAGGTAATCCTCTCACCTATGCCTCCCAAAGTGCTGGGATTACAGGCATGAGCCACCGTGTCCAGTTTAAAAGCAGTTTTATTATTACAAAATAATAATTATATAAGTTACTTTTATTATGAAGTAGTTCTATACTTAAATAGAAACATTATATAGGGTTACTATTATATACTAATTTAATTCTTGGTCCTAGAAAATGGTAGCTAATTTACATATATATAAATATAAATGGTTGCTAATGTATAGCTATTGTAGACATATGTATTTATATATGAATTATAAATACTAGTCTATATCTTATTTCTATCTTTCTTTCCAATACTTCCTTCAAATATTTACTTTCTATTCAATATACATCTTTATGATAGGTACTCATTTATTTCGCTTTTACTATTTTTAAGGTGTTGGTTTTGGAATCACAAACTTGTGCGAATAAGAAACTTCATAGTACTTTATAAGTTACTGAACTGGTAGGAAATTCAGTCTTTGCCCTTATTGTGTTTCTCTTCCTTCCTTACAGAGGTTTAAATTTTGCCCAGAAAATAAGGTCAGAACCTGTAGGATCTGTTAGGGTCACTTCAGTTCTGCTTTGTCTGAGCCAGTTTGGTGCCCTTGAAGCAGTTGACCCTTCACTTCTGTCCTGATCTTTGCATGGACATCTCTACTGAGTAATCTGCCCAGGGAGGAAGGTGCAGGTCCCAGGCTACTCATGCTCTTTCCAGGTGAGAGAAAACCCTCTCTCTCTGTCAGGTCAACTTCTTCCTCATCATCCCGGTAACATAATACATTCAAGGAGCTCATAATTTTTGGAAAACAAATTCAGGAAGGAAACATATCCTGGAGCAAAGAAGTCAAAAGGGTTTTGTACTTTTTTCTGGAAAGGCATTGAAGAAGAAAAATCATTTGGGAATACAGCACAATTAAACATCTCAAAAAATTAGTCAGCCACATTGTGTTTTACGTCTTTTCCCTCTTTATAGCCTCCTTGAACCCTTTCCCCAATAAAAATAGTTGACCAATGAAAAAAACTTCTTTTAAGATACATAGGATACAAATATATTTTTACTTAATATTTCATTGAAAAGTTTAAGAAAAAAACTTTCAAAATATGTTTAAATAAATGCCAAATAAAGAATATAGATATTTTAATCTTCTGATTTATCTTACAGGATTTCTGAAAGAATATCAGAATTTTGAGTTAATGTATATTTTCAGATTAAATGGCATTTAACTCCAGAAAAAAAAAAATTCCTAAGCCAAGTGTAAATTACACAGCTTTTTCAAATGCAATACAAGTTCCATGATTAGATTTAGTACAAAATCAAGATTCAATTTAAAACCAGCTGTAAATACATACATACAAAATTACGTATGTATTATGTTTAACAGTCTCAGAAACAGCTTTCAAAAACTATCAAAGCTTTGAAAATCTTATTTAACCCAGAACATATGCTTTAGCCCAACTGACTTGTTACAATATAATTCTCTCTTCTTCCTTTTTTGTATTCTCCATCTCACCCAGCTACGAGGGTATCATCTAAATACAGCAAATATATTACATTTTAGACAAGATTATATGAAATTCAAACAGAAAGAGAAATTAAATAAAGTGTTAGGACTATGTTATTCTAGTGTTTGTTTACTTGACCAATATATTTCTTGAGGTATAATTTCTTTTAACCTAATGATGGTGAGTTCAAAGTATTTTGGTATTTTGATGTTGATCTTGGTAATCCTCTTTTGCTTCTGTCCCTACTAGTGACATGGACGAAAATCTTAGGCTACTGTGTTCAATATATAAATAACTAAATAATACAAATACTTGATATAGAAGTCATCTTTACTTGTCCACTATTTAACTGAGTTTAAATACACCGTTTTTCTACCTTACAAAGTTTTTCAGGAAAACAAATTTAGGCTGTACTATCTTAAAATATATTCCAATCAAAAGGTGTGTACAGCTGAAATACATATGCTGTATCAGAAAATGTAACACGTATACCCTCTTTTTGGTAAATGTGAGACTTTAGCACATGTGGACTCACTTTATTACGTCACAGATGTTTCATTGAAATGGTGTTTTAATCTCTAATTTTTAGTGTTTCTGAAATATGACAATTTTTCTCATCCTGATTGTAAAAATTCTCTCCAACACAATCTCATCCAGGTATGTCATTCTGTCCAGCATTTAATGAATTAAAAACATACAGATTACTGGTGGTAGCTAGTACTTTCTTTAAAAAACTATTCATTAATAATTTTCTAACCCAAAAGAATAAGTACTTTATAAATTATCTACTTATTTTTTTTAATATGAACTCTCCAACACAGGGTTTTGCTAAAACATGCAGTGCAGCTGATGCTTAGCCCAGGTATATAGTTACATGTATGTGAGGAGGATATGAGAAATAAGCCCAAACAAATGTAAAAACCACCCCACACTGTTGTATTTAATTCGAGTCACCTGCTTCTAACTCCTAGAGGACAATGAAAAGTAAGCATAAAAGCTAGAAGTAGGCTGAAATGTAAATATTTCAGCATTCCGTATTAAGCCAGGCAAAGCATGGTTACTTGTTGCAACTTGAAACTCATTATTGCCAAGCATCACTCCTGACTTTATTGTAACAAAACCGTGCTGAGGAGGTCAGGGTTTTATTTTATTTTGTTTTATTTTATTTTATTTTGTTTTGAGTTGGAGTCTCACTCTGTCGCCCAGACTGGAGTGCAGTGGCCGTTCCCGGCCACCGCAGGATCGACGTGCTGGGCTCCGGGAATCCTTCCGCCTCAGCCTTCCATGTAGCTGGAACTACAGGCGTGTGCTACCATGCCCGGCTAATTTTTGGTTCCAGTAATCCAGTCAGCATCTTACTGTCTGAGTTACAGCTTTCTCTGAAAATACATGTCATTAGTCAGAAGAGGAGTATGTGTGAGAACGAGAATAAAATAGTGTAGGTCCTAGCCGGGCTCGGTGGCTCAGCCTGTAATCCCGCGTCTTTGGGAGGCTGAGGTGAGTGGATTGCCTGAGCCCGCGGGTTCGAGACCTGCCTGGGCAAGCGAGACCTCATCTCTACAATAAAACAAAAAATTAGCCAGGCATGGTAGCGTGCGCCTGTAGTTCCAGCTACTTGGAAGGCTGAGGCGGAAGGATC